>JAVTVY010011609.1:0-53418 GCA_036873755.1 Hanleya hanleyi
AAGAGGAATAATGACACCTTTCACTGCTCAAATTGAGGCCTGTAACAGTCTTGATATTCGATTAGAGCAATTAATTAAATTTCTGCATTTACGTGTGTTATCATCTGCAAACTAAATACCATGCCACTCTTTTTCACGCAGCAAGTCAATACCAGGACATAGTTTGCTCATTCTATATAAAAGATTAACTATTTCATTCTCAGGAAATTTCATCTCATCTGACACGTTCGGCCAAGCCTTTTCGAAGGTTGCTAATTCTATTAATTTCTTTAAAAAAAATCAAAATCTACAAATAAGAAACATTTCTAGTCAGTATCTATGGATATATCCCTATACTCAATTCGCGAATATGTTTGTCACTAAGTCATACCGAATGTGATATTTCAGGGTTAGTTCTCTGAACAAGGTCTGTGTCTAAGAGAATGATGTTGAATCCTCGTTATTATCTTTTGGTGCATCAAATTATTGCATTCACGAAGATGACTGCCAAGTTAAAGTCAATATGAAAGGTACCTAAGTATCAAAATAAAACTCAAAAACCCATCCAGGAAATCAAGGCCCTAGCTTTTGAGAACGAGAGATTCGATCAAATGAGGGACCACTGGAAACAGTGTCGAAATGAGGCAATATATATTTGGTATGCATTAAAAATGTGTCTTTTAGTTTGACGTTTCACTTCGTCTGAGGGTTTACGTTCACAAATAATTATCAAATTGTCGTTTTTATATACACGTTTACTATACATGGGATAGAACAAGCCTTTTGGCTTTATTCCCGCCAGTTGTATATAATGGAAATATATGTTTGCTCATGTTGGAAGTTATATATGGTGAATAAAAAAATCAAAATCAAAATCAAAGGTCAAATGGATCGCTTTTATGGTCAGTATCTGCTAATATATGACGTAATTCCATTCGTAAAACTGATTGACAAAGTAATGTAAATTGTGAAGTGTAGAACCAGTAAATTGTAGCAGAAATGGACTCTGGCTTGCGAGAATGATGTCAAATGCAATATATCTCTGCCCATTGTCTGCTGATACACATAAGTATTTAATTTACGGGAGTGACTAATGCTAATTTAAAGGGATACTGTGTACCGAAGTGGACGGTATCATCAACACCAGCAAAGCAAGGCCCTGGTTTGCGAGAATGAGGATAGAGAGGCTGTGTTCCGAAAGAAGATCATTCAAAATAGCTATGTGCCAAATCCCATGCTTGTAACCAAAAGTGCATAATATAACTGCACAACTATAATGTATTGTTCGAGGGCATGGTTGCCTAACTCATTAAATAGTAAATAGTCATTTCTGTATTATAAAACCAGTTGCGCATAAAGTCAGTTTTGAGTATTATAAATGAGCCGGTATAGCTAAGACAGTAAGTGCAACTCCAGAGATTGGAGGGTCATTGTTTCGATTCCAAAAGATGGTTAAAATTATTATTCCTTTCAAAACTTATTTCCATATGGGGGGTAAAGTTAAACATCATAGCAAATTGTCATTTCTGTAAGTTAAACATCTTTATTCGGCGAAAGTTGATGAGTTGTTCCCTTACTTCTGAAACGTAATTGTTGCATTGTTTTTATGATGCATTATCTATAATTTGATACCAAGTATTGTTCAATGTTAATCATAATGACAATGCGTTGCTTGTCAACTTCTTCACCAATTTGTGAATTATCTAGATTGGGTAGATAAAATGATTACTAGAAGTAGTGAGCTTATTTTTCTACTATCTAAGACAGTCGCCTATGACTGTATGCAAATTACCTGAACCACTGACAAGGTTGTGGCTCATCTTCCTTGGTATATAAGCAATTCAAGGATATGAAGTGAATATAAATGTACATACTGCTCAGTGAAAATGGTGATATCTGAAGACAATGATTTGCCGATCGACAGCTTTTAAACGACTGAAGTTTCCTATGTCTTGACGTAAGAGAATAGAAGTTTGAACGGAAATCAACGAAGCAATCATTAATTCCACCGAATATAGTTGCAAATGAATTCAAACATGCCTGGAGACAGGGTTGTCATGTGAGATCGGAGGTTAAAAAGAACAGTGTGGCAGGCATGCGTATTTCAAAAAGTCACAAGAAGAACAAGAACAACAACAACGAGAGCCTCCCGTAGACCTGCGTGCCGCAGGTAACAACATCAAGTGGCAACAGGAAGAGACGTCATTTAATTTCTTTTAACCTAAAGGAAAGAAGTATTGAAGCAATTTCAGACATTTGGTCATATTTTTGGCATGTGAGAAATTTGTGCTCACCAGTAAATAATTCAGTTGTCAAATGACAAGCAATGACAAGACTGATAAAACCAATTTATGAGTCATATGCATGTGACTTGAAGAGATCTGGAGAATTATGCCTATACTGTGTTCTAGTGTTCTTAGAATTGGTTTTAAAAATAATATTATATTGCAAATTCAATATACCCTGTGTTGTTGTGTTATTCAAGTATAAGACAGTTGGCTTTACTGGTCCGGTTGTCACATCAGGGGAGACAACTCTTCACACCTGAACTCTCCTGGTCCTCAGGTGTCATGTACATGTACATCAAAATACACATGTATTTTCGCTAAACAAACATGATGATAATGCCCAGTTGAACTACACTTGTCCCTCACTATACCACGGCCCGTTATAGCGCGCGTTTCAGTTTAACACGGTACTGAATGTGTCCCCCTATTTTTTTGCCTAATTTGCACTCGTAAAAAAAAAAAATATTTGTGCACTCTTGTTGGTGAAAAAATACATGGGAAGGTTTTTTATTCACAAATAATAATGAATCAATGCAAAGTTTTACCTTTGAATAAAGTTGAATGAATGGCTGAGTGGCTTACATATAACAATGATGTTTGTGGTGATTTTAAAAATATTGTATTGCAAAAAAAATTTCCCGTAAAGATTGTTTACGGGCGACTGGCGCACGTGGTGCTGATAAATTGTATACTGTGAACGCTTGGCCTTGAATAAAAGACTAACTTGTTGTCCTGGCAGGAATCCTTGAGGCTTATAACATGTTTAATTATCATCTCTGTGTTAATTACTCGGATTATGAACACAGAAAATGAGTCCAGCTGTTCGCGGGAAAAGGAAGTGGCATCTTGAACTCCACGCACTTTGACCCTGCAGAGCGAGGCCCTGATAAAGCAAGCCGCATTTCGCACCTCAATAATCCCCTATTGTTTTACGTTATTTTGTATCGCGGTACATGTTCTAACATGTCTCTTCAAAAACCTTTATATACAATAAAAATTTAATCAGAAATCAATCATTATCTTTACGATGTCAGCCAACGTAAGAAAACGAAAAGCATTCTCTGTTCAAGAAAAGTTGTCCTCTATAGACCGCGTTAAAGAAGGGGGAGACCCAGGCAAAAGTTTCCCCGAGATCTCAGTCTAGCTGAATCTGATAAAACTGTGCTTAGATATGTTCATATTAGATTATATTAAATTATTATTTTCTCTAACTCAAATCCATGTCTTTATTTGTCTTACGGTGTGCTTGTTAATTATAGACTGGTTGCCCCAGTTTAACGTACACATGGCCCAGTTTCCACGTGACCTAGTTTCCACGTGACTGTTACCTTGGACTGACAGCTGTACTGTTGGAAAGAAAAACGTGTTTCCAATATAAAATGTGTCAAAGATTAATTTTTCGAGAAATACTTTGGTAAACACCACACACAAAGTTTGTCTGATATTTACTGATTAAAAGACATTTTGAAGCAAAAACTTGCCAGGTTTAACTGATTGTTTGGACAGAGGCCAGAATTATGAATCCCAGTAAGCTGATGAACACCAGAATGCCTGCCTATATAAGACAGAATAAAACGCATCTCTTGATCTTGAACTGAGCATTGTCCGGAAAGCAAATTTTACCCCACAAATATTTATTTCCTTTTTTAGGTTATCTCCCTTACCTAGCATATATGAACTTTCAGCAGCATTTCATCCGATAGTGTCCATGGATATTGACATGCATGTTTTGCCTGTGTATGGATTCACCAACAAGATACATGTAGGGCAATGTTCTGTGAGTTTCTCTTGAAATTCTATTGACATAATGTTGGATCTCTCAACAGCATAAAACTGTCATTTAGGGATGTTATGTTCTGCTTATGCACAATGCCCTCGTCAGATCCTCGTGCTGATGTCGGGTTTACTTGCATCAGAGGGGTTTATTAGTCCCATATTTGTGATCCTTTAAGGGAAGAAAGATGGTGTTCGCTTTACATAGGGAATCGTCATCAAGCTGTTTTGGATTGTAGGGCCAAAATTTCACTTTTTTCGAAAGCTCGGGCGGGCACAGCAGTCTCATTTATTGTCATTGTTGTCTCGGGTGTAGTCAGAAATGCCGCTATGTCCATGTCTTGACCGTCCCTGAACAACCACAGTTTATAATTATCCAATCTCAGCCAATGTTCACTAAATTTACATTTTGCCGGCATCGGCAACCGTTTACATTCGCCCAAGGCTAAATTCCAAAGCAACGCGACTGTCCTCATTTCACAGAGAGAAAAACATGTCACTGCAAATTGACCAATGGCGGCAGTTCTGGATATGTAAATTAGTACAGATGTCAAGAGCGTGAGCCAATCAGCTGTCGACATTTTGACCTCGACCAATACACGTCACAAAATATGAATAATTATTCAGAGGGAAAGAGTCACGAGATTAGTTCAACCAATGGAGTACACAAAATATGTCAATGAGATGTCTGACCTCGTTCCAATCCGGCGAAATTCGGTCACCAGCAAATATAAAAACAACATGGAAGAGACGTTTGGATTTTTATTCCGCAATAAATTTCGCTGAACTTCAGAGAATAACTTAGTCTTAGCTTGTTCAACTCATTTCCCTCGGAGACTGTACATCTATTTTCCCCGACTTTCCATGACGACCTTTTAAAGAAATTTCATGACTTTTAGGGCCTGGAATACAAATTTCTATTTTCTCTGACTTTCCAGATTTTGCATGACCTGTGCGAGGCCTGTTATGAATGCTGTAAGGGGCATCGAATGAGAACAGTCTCCGGGCAGGAGATAAAAACTACACATGTGCAGGAGAAAAATAAAACAGAACTGAAAAACGATAACAGAGTAGGGTTTACCCTAGGTAAACCCGGCAAAAATGTTGTTCGAAAAATTAGAAGAAATAGGCTATTACTGAATATTTTTAGGTAGAAACACCTGTATGAGCTCAGCTGAGACATGGTCATCCCTCATTAATATAACAAGTCTGTTAATGTGAAGAAACCTGGACGACTCGAACTACAGTATTTTTAGAAAGTTACAAATGCATCAAGATGATACCTAATTTCATATTTACCTCCCATTGTCCTGAGATCCGGCATTGTTAAAATGTTTCCAGAGAATTGGGTTAGGTAGTCGGAGTATAGTTACTGCTACAGTCAGCTAAATCAGGCAGTTCCGGTCAGGATTTAGTCATACAGCATGGAGTAGGACCTATGACAGTGTATATAAATTCACTCCGGTCTTACTTCAGACCTCTTGCTGCTTTGTTTATTCACCCTGTGACAAAACAGAGGTCATGAGAATTAGTAGAAACTGATAAGCCAATACAACACTTGATGATAAATTAATGCAGTTGCTTGATAACATGGTGAATGTGAATTAGACAGGAGTTCACTACCCACTTTCAATGAAAACCCGAGCGGTTCCTGAATTGGCTTGAAACCGTGATGTTCTATAACAGGCATGGAAAGCAATCTCATGTGAGATCCTGTGGCAAGGAACCAACAATTACCAAATTTGTCCTGTAAATAAAATTTGGCGTGGCCCCAGATGGCACAACCTACAGCCATGACAGCTGGAGCGGCATAAACATGCTAAGTGAAGTTTTGAGGCAAGGTACCTACATACTAACTTTGCAAATTTTTCAGGTTTTCAAAAGCTATTGTTCGGGAACAAAATTTTCACTTGGCCCCCAGCTGGTGCCAACTATAGGCGGATCGGCATGAAAAACATTTCCAAGCGCGATCTTAACTTATCAAATGTGAACTTAGACATGGCACATGTACTGACTTGAGTATTTCCCATAAAAAAACTGTAATTTGTAAAAAAAAAGTCTACAGCTCTACTTTTAGTTCACTCTTTGAGATTGTAACTCCAACCTTGAATTAGAATGTTTCACTATAATGTGCTTACTACTTTTGGAGATAATTTCTTAAAATAATAACTATTTGAGATAAAATATTGATTCCCTGTCAGCAGTAGTCATTATTATATGTCGGCCATTTTCATGAAAATGTACAAATAACGGTAAAGACAATTTTTTTTACATTTTGTTCATTTTACATTTTACAGCCAGAGATTTGCTAGAAATGCCAGATGATTAAACATTTGATAGTTTTTCTCTATTGTAAAATGTCTATTTTGGCAAAGATGACTGCTTTAAATGATTAAATTTTCAAATCTGAAAATGAATTTGTCTTTACCGTTACCATTGTAAATGCAGTTTAAAAGTTCACAGTATTTAATAAAAAGAATCTTTCTGTTGGATCGATACCATTATGTAGAACATATGAGAATATAAAGTCCTGTTCATTTCACATATCTTGATATGTTAAAAATATAACAAAAAGATTGGATTTATTCAACTGTCTTTACCGTTACCAGGAAAGCTTTTTGGAGAAATTTAGCACAAGAAATGTCATATAGAGGGCACCACTGTCATTGTTAAATGTAACAGGGTGTGGGCAGCCATTTTCGGTCCAGCTGTGGCAACAGAGTACATGTTTTCTACAATTTTGAAAAAATAAATGTGTGTTGCACTTATTGTCTGTCTTTACCGTTACTGAGAATTGTTTGAGGAAGTTTCTTCTAACAGACTTTTTCTTGACAAAAATAATAAACATCTATTACAGAATTCTGTTACACTACTGGGTGCTGGTCAGTTACAGCAGGCCAGTTTTTTTCTCTCGGTTGACAACATCGCTAACAAAGCAAAACAAAGTGGTATATCGTGTGTGACTCACACGGAATTGGATTTAGGGAGTAGGGAGATACATATTGAAAAAGGTGTGAATTGAGAAGGTATATTTCTTTTAATGACTTCAAATACATTAATTTACAGGGAACAACATATACAAGTGGCATATTGAAGTTGTGATACACATCTTTGTTTTTGCCCTAACACGAAAACATCTGGTGTTACGTGTGTGACATCGTGTGAATTGGAGAGTAACAAACTACATAAAACTTGATCAAACAAACAGGGTAAAAGATTATTTTGGCATATTGCAACTTCATACTACATGTATCATGACTGTCAATTTAGTTGCATATAGAAATCAGAAACTTATGACATCTCATTCTGTCATTTGAACGAGTAAACGTCAAAATTGAAAATGCGGACTAGAAATTTGTACACAGCGCAACACATTGCCGACCTGAATGTACCCAGGGTAAGTGAACCTGAACTGTCCACGAGAACCTGCCACTTACGGTGGAGCAATGACCTTAAGTATATCACTGGGCCGCACATGGCATCTGGTTTAGATGGCCACTTCCACAGGTTGCCAGATTTCACCATGACAGAAACCTTGTACTCCCCATTAACAATCTGCACCACCTCACCCGGGTACATCTCACCATCATATGCCACAACACACCAAGACCCTACCTGAATTGCCTGTTCAGGAGTGATATCATTGACCTGACCAACACTGAAATCCAGAACAATATCAGCTTCAGCTTAACCCGAGACATGCCATAGCTTAACAATATCCTCTTGAACAAAGCAATGGACAACATGCATTCTCTGAATTCCTGAAACCCCAAGAACATCAACCCAAGGGTTAAGAGCTTTGATGTTCTCATCTATCTGATCCTGTGATACATGGATAACAGTGGTGGCAACCATCAGTTTAGAAGCCAGTGAGGCAAAATCCTCGGAACTTTGAACAATCACGTCATCATTTTTGCTCGTGACTTTCTCCCGTACTAGAGACTCTGACCTAATACCCCCCCCCCCACCATCTACAACCCCTTTGCCATGCTATGTCGCAAAGTACTTCCAAGTTCCATGAAAAAAATTTCTGCAGCTTTTTTGACAGAATCTGAATGATTTCAACGCAGTACTTGTTTTTGAACCACCTATAGTGATAGTCACCATCATAAGCATCAAGCGTCACAAACCTGGCAACTCAAATGTCCCTCCTCTTGTAGTTTTTTGATGACAGCAGTTTTGGGATGACAGATGCTGCCCTCTAACAATCATTGTTTAGGGAGCAAGGGGAACAACTCTGATTGTTAGAATGCAGCATACATATGTGCATATATGTGTCACACACGTAACAGTCACACACGTAACGCTATGCTTAGTCTGAGGAAGGAGGTTTCTCTACTGAATGGAAGCCAACAAAAGAGGCATATAACTATTCAGATGAAGGCTCTAATTTATAATCTTAAATAATTTTGATGTGGACTGTAACTATTTCTATAAAACTTAATTTATTGTATTCAGCGTTACGTGTGTGACAAGCGGGAACTGATATGGTGCGAAAAATCTTTATTTATTATATTATTCATTCCATGAGGTTATTCTATTGGATTTTTTTTTACCTCCGTCGATCAGACGGAGGTCTAGGAGCGCAACGTGAAATCTCCCGCCAAATAATTGTCATATGGGGAACCCACGGCTCATAGTATTTCCAATAGGGATCGTCATGGTTCCCGACGAAATCTTGAATCTTTCTTTGGACACAAATGAATGCTTACGTCACAAAAGGTGTGTATCCTTTGCAGCGCTTCCACCGGGTCTCTTTATTCGAGGGTACTAAATTCGCGCGTGTACTTATAGCTTCGCGCTGGTACAGATGGCCGGTATGCACAAACCTGCGCTTTCATAAAAACTAGATTTTCACGAAAGAAAAACTCGCATTCCAGATAGTATAATTGGAAACTTCCTCGAGAATCTCTGAATCGGCAAAAAGATAAAGGACGAGTGTCATTCACCAGGATGCGAGTCGGAAGTGAGAAGTCAAATTCAAAGTCAGAGGTCAAAAACGTAAAACTCCGAAGAACTCTCTCGGCTTTTTCTTTTCTTTTTTTTTAGTTGGGGGGGGGTGAGGGTTGGGGAGATAGCGACTGAAAAAATATATCTTCCCATGCTTCAATCGTTATCTGTGAATCCGATCAACAACCTAGCCGGATAATCTGTCAAAAATTATCCGTCGTCTGGGTAAGGTTGAAGGGTCATCGGAAGCTCGAACTGTGATACAGGCAAAAACTGTTGTTGTTGTAGTCTGGAAAAATAACTCTGCCTCACGAGGCGCTCTCTCGGCTTTTTCTTTTCCTTTTGTTTGAAGATGGGGGGGGGGGGGAGATAGCGACTGGAAATATATATCTTCCCATGATACTTCAATCGTGCGCTCATGAATTCCACGGAAAAGCGGACATTGCTAAACAGCCCTTTTTCGCATAAAATGCACTCCACATTCTGTCGTAGATCCTATATTAGCATGCTGTTTGTTCTATTCGCTTCCTATGATCCGGGAACAAGCCAATAATAGAGAAGATGTGTTTTAATAGCGAAATATTTTTCCCGCAATTTTTTAACATGAAGAACTCGGGAAATTCTAAATTGTCAAAGAAGAAAAATTGCACTTTACTGAAAACTATACTATTTTGAAACATCTGCAGAAAAGATATGCATGTATAATATGTTGATCTTGACTGTTTATTGGTATTCCTTTTGTTAAATTTGTATACGGCCTCGATGAGGTGTTTTATACAATAAAATGAATCTGAATCTGAATCTGTGGCGGGAGCTGTATACCTTAGTAAAAATAAGAGGTCAGAGTTTTAATTTTCTAAGTAGAAGAGATAAATTCACTCTAGGAATATTTTTTTGAAGAAAATGTGTAATTAATAAAGCACTTTTACCGATAAGATTTAAAAAGCGCACTCGTGATTCCATCACGATTTTTTGTCGATTCCGTCACGGACTAGATTTAACCCCTGGGATGATCCAGTCGCGTTTTTCTCACGATGAAAAAAATCTTATCATCCTTGGGTACTGTATGTTAGTAAGAGATGTCATATAAGAATAGTCAGATTGAAACAGAGCAGCAAAAAAATAGACAAGCAACACTAGTCAAGAGTCATGTCCGTTTCAGGTGATTCCGTCACGAACATTTCGAAGCATGATTTACTGAAAATGCTGGATCATCTGTAGATTTTTCATGGATCCGTAAACAGATGTCATATAGAATAGCAAACTAAACTTGAAACTAAATGGGTATGACCACGGAACTTCCGAGTGCATGACTTTGAATAAAGAAAAAGTCTTCCCAACGGTGATTCCGCCACGGTGGAATTCATGATCTGTGAATCCGATCAACAACCTAGCCGGACAATCTTTCAAAAATTATCCGTCGTCTGGGTATGGTTGAAGCGTAATCGGAAGCTCGGACTGTGATACAGGCAAAAACTGTTGTTGTAGTCTAGAAAAATAACTGGCATGCACTCTATGGAGAAGGGCCTCGTGAGGCACAAAGTGCAATTTTTTGTTGTTGTTTATCTGCAAATCCGCTCAACTCGATGGGTATCTTTCACTTGTTCTCACAGTTGCCTGGCCTGTGTGATATTGGGTGGTCGAAGTCGACGTATAGTTTTTTTCAATAAATTATGGAAATTAATATAAACATATATTTTTTTAAATAGATTTTTTTATAAGTGTATTTCTCTTTCATCTTTGGCTCAATTAAAGTCATTCTCTAAAATGTGAAGCCGAGTTAATACAGTTTTTAATTATCTACCAAACCCTGTCCTCTATGACATAGAATAAAAGAGAAGTTGAGAATAGAACCGCTCAACACCGTCATTTCTAAACATCAAGTTGTACATAAGTATTTTTACTTACTCTGTACAAGCTGAGGGCATTTTGGTGGCTTTTGAAAATTTTGAGATTTTTGCGAGTCTGTCCATATTTAACTAAGCGACGTCCAAGCGAGCTAATGTACGCGCGTTATATTCATATCAAGTATGGTGCGGCTTGTGTTCAATGAGGCTTGGAATGTTTATACAATTAATTTTCTTCTCACTGTTACACAATAAATATTTGCTGCGTGGAATCCAGTCATTTGTTCCATAGGGGCAATATTCTCATCAGCCATCACCATTCAATGTGAATGTGATACATGTACAAGTCCATGGTCATTGATACAGTAAGGTGAAGGCGAAGGTGACCTGTAACACCAGTATACAAAATTATACCGAGCGCATTGAATCCTCATCATATGATGTTGAGACAGATCAGAACGAAGTTTCGGTAAAATCAGGTGTGTTTTGAAGAGCATTCTCTCATCAATGATGATGCTATACTGTACACATACAAAATATGAAGTGTTGCTGTGTTGGGCCTATAGCACAAAATCACAAGCAAGTTGGTCAACTAGGCACACAGGGTCTCATTTCTGTCGCTAACGTGTTGATTTGGGTGAGGGGATCCTCTCATGGGGAGGTGTGGGTGGGATGGGGCCTAACGTCTCAAGCACTTTTCCAGGTTTTCCATCAATATACTCTATTCCATACCCCAATATTTCAAGCACGTCAAATCAAACAGAAATTATTTGCTGGGAATGTGACTTTCACATCCCTGTCTGGACATGCTAGTGAGGAACCCTCAATCCCAGATTAATTACCATTGATGAAGCTAACGTCCAACAAATGCAAAATTGAGCTTGGCATCCGGCCGTATGTTATTCAGTGATGTATTACGCTACGGACCCTGTTGCCTCGACGGAGGTCTTTGCGCTCATCCAGCGCTTGTTATTAATGCAATGCCTGGAGAGTCACTTCAACTTGTGGGACATTCTTAACTAACAGATGTCTTCAACACAGCCTTGGTATGAACTTAGAGAAAAAAATTAATATTAAAATGCAAAAAATAATGACGTACAGATGCTGGATGACACTTCTGATTTAGCAGATATATTTAAAAAATTTATATTTTCTAACAGTAGAACTATAAAATTCTTAGATGAGGGGGAAGAAATCCCTGCCAGATGGGTTTGAAATTTTCACCTATGGGGCTCACTTTCGGTGGAATCACCCTTAAGTTATTTATGATTGTTACCAAACAAAGCACAAGAAATCTGAAAGTGTATATCAAGAAAAATTCACCATGAAAGACACACTAATCCAGTTCAGCCGGCCTCATGCTGACATAATCTGTCTTTACCGTTACTCAAACTTGTCTTTACCGTTATAAATGCCATACGATAATTCCCCTAATAATTCAATCACAGGAAGTTCACTATTCAACTCTGTAATATTCAAACACAGAGAAAAACTAACAATCCCATTCTATCAAATTCAAGAAAAGCCATATAATGACAAAATGTGACACTATTTAGCTGTTGCCATGAAGAATATTGCCAGATATACATGTATGCCATTTTTGTTGCACTTCCGGTGATCGAATTACTAGGGGAATTACAGACAGGAATATAACGGTAAAGACAAAAAAAAATCTTGGCCAACTAACACAGTTATTTAGAAAATTGTAGTGACATTCTGATTATAAATTTTCTTGGAACTCGAGAAACAGCAAAAGAATGTTTAGCAAAAGGCAGCTTGACTTTCATTAAGAAACTAAAACTAACTGGTTAGTTAAAAGAAAATGGTCTTGAATTCAATGTCTTTACCGTTACAAATTTGTCTTTTCCGTTACCACCTGAAAATAACATGGGCTAGAATGGGAAAAACTTTTCTAGCCATTTTCGGGGGTTAAGTACAGTGACTCTAGCTTGGCTGATAGAAAAACAGCTGTCTTTGTAGCCTACAAGGTCTTGAATAATTCCATTTTGGTGGCAAACTGCACAAATTGAATTTTAGATTTGTCTTTACCATCATGAAAATGGCCTATGTGCAGTTTCAAGAATAAAACCAGAACTAGCTATAATGAAATCAGATCATTCAGATGATTTGACATTCTGGAATTCATGTTTTTAAGGGAATGGTGGACCAGTAGATTCCATTTGTTAACACCTACATGTATCCTCCATACATGTACATGCCATACCAAATGTCAGAATAGAGTTTGATTAAGATTTGTGCTAAACTTCAAATTTCAATGAATTTGAGAAAATGATAAATGTTTGGGGGAAAATGAATGTTTGCCAAACAAATGGGATAGATATAGTGCTATTGGTAAATTGGGGTCCAGGGAGATGCATGTCATCTCATGTTCAACAAGGTGAAGCACACATATTTTGCCTTGGGAGTAGTTACCTCCTTTACACTGTTAGTAGTAACAGTGATAAATTTCATTGTAACAGCTTTTTATCTCGTAAATTCGTTTATATATTATATATTTATTTATTTATTATATACTATTTTTTAAATGTGAAAGTGGGTAGTATGTTTCATGTATATCAGTGACTATCAATGAAGTTTACTCGACCTGTGGGAAAATTTTACTCGCCATCAATGAGGAATTTGCATCATGGTTTGGTTAATCCCTGGACAAGGTTGTGTCAGCTGGATGACAGTGCACTTAGCTTGGCTGGCCGCATGAGCTTCGGTTCATAAATCGGGGTGCTTTAATCGATGATAATTGGTATAGTTTTAACCTGAAGTTGCCAAAATTATCATAAATTTAAGCTTATTGATCCTTTTTTGGAAGAGTAGGAGTTGTAAATAGTTGAAAAACCATGGCAATGTTATAAATATAGGGGAGAGATCATAACAACGAACCGGATCTCATGCGGTGGCCCACATGCTGTGCACCTGTTGCCACCACCGGATCAAGACAGCAAGGTCCAAAGATTCAAGTGGAAAGGGCAGATTGTTCTTGGGAGTGTTGAAGAGAAAAAAAATAGAGTTTTCTCTTGTCAAATGTGTACTTTGGCGTGTGGATGAAGCATTGCTGCATACATTGTGTACTCACTGCCCTAGTCCATGAAAAGGATTGATGCAAAATATGACGAGAAATATATCAATGGTATTACGATGATTGCTGTCAGACTGCCCCAGTATTTGAAATATCTCCCAGTTTGTCAAGTTCTATATGTACTCCATCAAATTGTGGGGTTTTATTACAAGAATGAGTATTGTGTATGTCCAACAGCTTAGTATTACCATGATTACATGTAATTCATCTTAGCCGTTCCCTACTCAATTCTGTGCATCTTTGAAATTCTGTTTTGTGTGCATGTTCCATACATTAGAACAGAATTGTCTCCCCTGATGTGGGTAATTTGTTGTCTCCCTTTGACTGTCTGTTCTTGTGTGGGATAAAAGGTACATGCTACCTCATTCAAAATTCAAATAAATCCTAGAGGTGCCATTTGTGAACCTAAGATCTTCAAATATGTAAGGATCTCCCATTGAGCTCTGCCACCTGTTCAGGAACTATATTTCCAAGATTGGAACAATGTATCACTACACTCTTACCAAGGAAGTTCACTCTCATTTGAAAAAAGTATAGGTTAATTCGGAAAGGGTTTTATATCCCTTGTTCCACTAGGGGCATGTTGGTACAGGGAACTTCCAGTAAGTACCAAAGGCCCTCACAATTATTTTAATAATTAAAAAATATTCTATTTTTCTAGAAAATTAACTTTCTATTGTATGGGTACATGTATAATTGTAGAAACACATTCATGAAGAAAATAAAAAAAAGAATAGTTTTCCAAACAAATGTTCTGGAATAGTTTATCAATATATTATTCAAAATAAATGCTGGTGTCTTTGGTAAAAGATAAACTGAGGCACCTACTTCCCGAAAGCAGCTTTTCATACCTCTAACCTTAAAGAGTGACACCTAGTCAGGAGGAGAGCAAACACTTTCCGAAAAGGGCTATAGTTCCCAACATCAGGGCTGAGAGATGAGGATAACTTTGTGACACCTAACTTTGTGGCATAAATTTGTGTAAAAATGGCAGCCCAGATCTTTGCTGGGTCACGATTTGTCTTTAGCTGTTTTTGAAGTGCATCCTAATTTGAAAACTAAACATGATAGAGATGCAAAGAATATGACACTTCTCAGCATGTAACAGTAAAAGCAGATTTTCCTTTCACTCCAAAACCTGTTAAATTAGTTTGTCTTGAAGTTTACATAATGAAATACGATCAGCCTCAAAAGAATTGCCATGTTCAGTTATAGAAAAATGAAGCTATGATTGATCAAAATGTGCCCCCTGACCTATTGTGGTATTTTTGAGGCATTTATGGGGAGAAATTTCTCTTGTGATAAAATAGGACATCTCAAAACAGAAGCACTCTTGGTTACTCTTGGTTACTTGGAATAATCAAACTCAAAAATCAAACATAATAGTGTAACAATTTTTATTTGAGGTATCAAATTATTGATACAAGAGAAAATCTACCCCATAAATGCCTCCAAAATACCTTCAAAGTATGATTGTGATCATCATATCTCCATTTCTATATACATGTAATTGAACATCACTTTTTCCCCTTTTTTTTTGAGCATGATATTTATGTAGACATGGTAGATGTTAAGAAACATACATGTATCATGTGGACCATTAGTCCCTACGGGCCTACATCGCCCCGTGAAAAATAAAGCTTTATCCATCACACACAAGGGCTTTTTCTCATATTAACGTCACATATCCTTTTACTGGCATGATGTAGATGAGAATATAAGACTGACAAAGTCCTGATATCCTGGAATACTGCTGATTCTGGAGCACCTGTCAGCCAAGAGCGTTATTGATTGGCTGAACTATACATGTACACTAGGCCAACACAATCACCATATTAGGAGGAATTATGCCGCCACTTGAGGATGATGTCACTCTACACAAAGTCAGTGTGTAGGTTCTGATTGGTTCGTAGATCATTCGTAGGCGAAATTTTACCTCAGATTTTGAACACTGAGAGTGTCCAGATAAATCAAGGCAGGTTCGAAGTCGGAACATCAAAATTAGCTTGATAAAATGAAGATGAGTGATACTTGTCAGTGCTTAATATCTGCTCAATATATTGGGGCGGGGGGGTGTTTACCTGGCTAGTGGCAGAAATTAAAAGAACACGTGTGCTTGATATTCTTGGATAGGGGTACCGGGTAATGTGCTTATAAATATATTAGTACCAGTACAAATTTTGCAATGTAACTTGGAAATAATGATATGCGAAGACAAATCATGTCATTCCCCATACATTATAAAGGAACTAAGGCAAATCTACCATGTATTACCAGGGCTTGTGTTTTGAGGAGAGTGATCACTCTCGCTCTCCCACTCCCCTTAAATTGATATCAAGGGAGTGAAAAATAGCTCTCCTCAAATGTGGTATTTTGTACTGCATTATATAGCAATCACTCCCCTTGTTGTTGTAATCACTCTTCTATTGGCACATTAAAGAGCTATTTACACTTACAGCAGACTCCTGCAATTTTCAAATGTCAAGGTCTGTATTACCCAAATTTGCGACCCAGAATGCAGGTGCCTGGAATCATTGAAGCATGGAACACTTAGTATTCTGAGCAATCTCAGCAAGTCGTCACTTGTCGGCGTCATTCTGTAATGTGCATTATGCCAATAAATTACATCTTGGTCATGTTTCAATAGTTTTCAAATACATTACACTCACAGTTAAACATCACAATGTATGATTGATAGCAAACCATAAATTGGACACATCACACAATAATACCTCGGTGTATTTGTAGTTCCCTCACAGAGAACTGCTGAACCAGCCTCAGACAGGTCAGAT
The DNA here is from genome assembly GCA_036873755.1 of Hanleya hanleyi. Classification (NCBI taxonomy): domain Eukaryota; kingdom Metazoa; phylum Mollusca; class Polyplacophora; order Lepidopleurida; family Hanleyidae; genus Hanleya; species Hanleya hanleyi. Next base: position 16,724 of record JAVTVY010011609.1, read on the forward strand.
GTCCAGAAAGTGAAAGGTGAGTATATCTTGCAACCGGTTTGGAAAAGTATAAAGTTAAATACATGATGTTAATATCCTACTTGTATATATATGTCATGTATGTAGGCCTACATGTATACGAGACAATTAATTGACGATGTATAAGTTTAACATATGAACTATCATGGTCAGGTTCATGGTTCATAAATGGTTTATTCATAAAACCAGCTAGAAAATCATTCCCCAGTCTGTGATTAAAAACATGATTTATATGCACCCACACAAATGTATTTCCAGAATATAAGTGAGGATAAGCGATGGCACAGAATATAAATTTTGTGCCATTTTAGGGAGGTATATAGCCACATATATGCAACTCAGTGTATGTAACCACCACTGAGTTGCACATCCTTACTAGGGCAAGCATCAGTAGCGTCATTTTCTTCGTGCCCAAACATGAGAAAATGTACAATTGACTATGGCATTTAACGGGTTGTAAACATGTCAAATATACTTCTCTACCCCGACACAAAGTATCTGGCTCATTCCTGCAGCGCAAGTACACGTAAATAGCACCAAACCATGTCACTATCTTCCTATCACGCTCAAATGTTGAAAATGGCCTAACTACAACAAACGCTCCAATGCGCATGCACCGCTTCAAAGCAGAAATGGGCGATTCCACGACAGAGAGTGAAAGTTGCTCAAATTTCAAACTGCTAGGATTGGGACATCTGTTGATTTTTTGTATCAACCAGTGCCTGAACTAAGACAAAATGAAGTTTTTGTCATTGACTGGTCCACATTCTAGAAAAAATACCATTAAAATACCTAGCAAACTCGGACAGCCATAAAATGTGATTTTCTAGTAGGCCTCAAATTAAGATGTAAAATCTGAAGTATTCATCTCAGTTTGGTTATATCTAATGTTAGTAACTAATAACCATGTATTCTAACATGCAAACTTGCCAAATTTGTGAAGTTGGCAAGACTTTTTCATTTTCACTCAATATTCAATCTGATTATTGCAATGTAACTTACGTGACAAATTTTCATGGGTCATTTTGTCAAGAGATAATATAGGCAATAGATATAAAAAAACTCTTCCCTCAATGAAACTACCTTATGTCCACTAGGAACATCCACCTCTTAACTTGGTAAAAAACAAATAGTTGAATAGAAATTTAGGCGAGTGAAGTTGTGTAACTTACGTGACATGTCACGTAAGTTACAAGAATTGTCACGTAAGTTACATATACAAAACCATGTAAACTAGGAGTAATTTTTTTGTCAAAAGCAAATCCAACTATTAAGTATTTCTAACTTTGTTACCACTAAAAGTATACTATTAAGATATTCTAAACTGTACTTGCAGACAAGTACAGGGTCCAGTCCCATAAATAAATTCCAATGTTTTCACTGAAAATATGGTAATGAGTTTGGTAATTAATTAGAAAATAATGAACAGTTAAGTATCCCAGAAATTGTTCTTCCTGTATATTTACATCATATTATTCAATTTCTAAACATTTCTGCAAGTATTTCCTTAATAAATAGTCCAGAAACCCATCCCATGTAACTTACGTGACGCACATTTGTAACTTACGTGACACTGGTTAACAATCTTTATAACCCTTGTGGTGAAATATGGCAAAGTGACTGATGGCAACTATACTCATACCTACTAATTCATTGTTCAAGCTATCGCTATAGGTGAGAACTTTTAAGATTCTTCCATCCAAATCAGAGAATTTTTAACATACGTCAAATGACCCCAAACTACCCTAATTCTCTGAGTAACTTACGTGACACTTTTTTAATTAAGCCCAGATGCTAATAAGTTTCACTGAAATTAATCAAAAACCCATTCAAATTATAAGAAATACTTTTATTTAAGTGATTTGTTTTGTTATTGGTGTAGTCATGGCTGTTAATTTTGTCAAATTTTACAAATACATCCCCATCGGGAATGAAAATGTAACTTACGTGACATGGAATCGCCCAAATATAAAAACCACTTTACGATATGTCGTAAAGAAGAAGGCGTCATCGGCTAGTGGGCGGGGCCTAATGCACGTGGTCAAGCTCCATCTCTGTTACCCCAGCAGCTGATGACGCCTTATTTACGACATATCGTAAAGTGTTTGTGTTATTAGCGGTGCATGCGCATTGCAGTGTTTGTTGGACTTGACTGCCATTTTCAACATTTGAGCGTGATAGGAAGATAGTGACATGGTTTGGTGCTATTTACGTGTACTTGCGCTGCAGGAATGAGCCAGATACTTTGTGTCGGGGGAGAGAGGTATATTTTACATGTTTACAACCCGTTAAATGCCATAGTCAATTGTACATTTTCTCTTGTTTGGTCACAAAGAAAATTACCCTACTGATGCTTGCCCTAGTAAGGATGTGCAACTCAGTGGTGGTTACATACACTGAGTTGCATATATGTGGCTAGGGAGGTATAATATTATAGACCAATACTTGCATAACAGAAACCGCATTCCCAAAATCTAATTGGTCCAGGCCTGGTATAGGAGATCGAGTGACAAATCAGATACGGAATTAGCCTTATAAGACGTCAAGTAGTTGTTGTTGTTGTTCAAGCCTTGACGTCTTATGTCGGTAGCTGAAAGTGAAAAGGAAAAAAACAAACGTTCACAAAAATACGTACTTTCAAACCTCGTACGCTCCCGGCAGATTCCACGATAACCTAGTCCACTAACACACATTTCCGTCAATCATTGACGGAACATGACATTTGCAACACCTATCAAATCAAAAATATCGTTAACAAACAATGTGACCTGTATCTTACTATCTTAAACATGTCAATGAAGTATATAAGATGAAAATAAACAGGAACCCCTCTGAATTCCATGTACAGTTTACAATTTAGCGGGACAAAACAAAAATGACATCTGCAACATTTTTGTTACCTATGTCATTTTTCCGTCAAAATCTATTTTGTATATTTACAAGAAATTTCTTGTAAGACAAGCACTTGCATATGCTCAGTGGAATTAGGCCAATTGTATTGATGTATCTGTACCCTTGTCAGTGTATGACATCACCCATGCTGTAATACAGGGTCTTTTCAAAATTTTGCTAATGTCATTTCCGTCACGGGAGTTGGACGGAAATGACATTAGCAACGTTTTCAAATGCTCATAGTATCCATGTATTGGTATTTAACACACTGGCAATGGTACATATATCTTAATAAGGTCAAGCTAGTATCACTGTAAATCATTTTTTGAATAATTTAGTTGACATTTGGTTTGTGGTTATTATTGTAAAAAAAGTATGACGGAAATATGACATTAGAACATGAAACATTTATAAATAATGTTATTGTTTATTATTAAAACAAACCCGTTGTTACTTAGTGCCACTTTCCCTCCATTTGGAGATCCACTGCAAACAAAATTAACTCCCCTTAACGGTCCCCTGGATCGTCCGCTAGGTGGCGTGCTCTTCGCGCATGTCCCATTCTCTTTTTCTGTGCAACGGCAAGACCTGTTCATGACAAGGCCGAGCCAAGCGGGGAGGATGGGCGGGTAAATAAAACCGTAACAACGGGTTTGTTTTAATAATAAACAATAACATTATTTATAAATGTTTCATGTTTATGTCTTAAAACGTCACCCGTTGTTACTTAGTGCCAGACTCCCAACAGTGGGGGTTGGGTAGCCGGCCTTGTGGCTTGCTTTGGCTTAAGCGGAGCACGCCTTGTTCTGATTCTATAATTCTAATACGCCTAGTAATATCATGATAATTCCCGTGTCGTATAGAAGCGTAGGGAACTCAAGGTATTACGAGTAGTGCGGTGAGTGGGGGAATGTATTCCGACCATCTGCCCGCATACTCGGCTAGATAATCAGATGCCATCGTGATGCCTTGAAGTCCCTTCGTCTCTGACACGGCTCGTCTTCTGTACTAACCGAATTGTCAGGATCTTGCTTGCTTGAGCGGCGCCCCCCCCTTTCTTCTTAGTGGAAATCAGTGGACTATACGTTGGGCTGCAGCTAATGGCCCTAACGTAGTCACCCTGTCTGTTTGTACAGACATGTCCCTAAGATAATAGTCAGCGAAGGTAGAGTTCACAGTCCATGCGCAGGCTTGAACGATCTCGTCCAGTGATAAGTTCTTCCAGAGCGGCCAGGACGTAGCAATAGCTCTAATCTCATGAGATGATGCCTTCGACAGTAGGGGAGGAGCATCGATGGCGAGTTGGTATGTCCAGTGTATCGTCTTCCTCAACCAGGATGCAACTGTGTTCTTCGTGATGTCTGTAGAAACTCCTGGATGTAATGACAGAAATAGAAGACGCCTAGATCCCCTCGTAGAGTCTGTTCTCTTTAAGTAACATCGTAGGGCTCTAACTGGGCACAGTAGTCTGTCGTCCTCCAGTGGTCCTACGAAGTCTGTGAGTGCTGGGATCTGGTATAGTCTTTGAGCACATGGTCCCTGACGTGTTGATTCATTCTTGGCGATGAATTCCGGGATTGGACGAAATGATATGGTTTTCCAATCTGCGGTCCATGCCAGGGAGCTGCGTTCCAATGCATGAAGTTCGGAGACTCTGGTGGCTAAGGCGAATGCTGTTAAGAAGACTGTCTTATAAGACAGTGCCTTGATCGTAGTTGACTGCAACGGTTCAAACGGCGGGCGTAGAAAGGCACTCAGCACAACTCCAAGGTCCCACTTAGGTAATAGCTGTCTTGTCCGGCGAGACTGTAAGGCGAAGGACTGTAGAAGCGCTGTAATGTTGACATCATGTCCGATATCTGTTCCTGAGGTCAACTTCATGACTCTGGATAACGCAGAACGGTATCCCTGTATAGTGCTGATCTTGAATTCCTTGTCTCGATGTAGGTGCAGCAGGAATTCGGCTATCACTGGAACAGAGGCAGTGTCGGGATCGATGTCTTTGGTCCCACACCAGGTACAGAAGTAGGTCCACTTGGCCTGGTAAAGTCTAGAGGTAGATGGTCTGTTTGCCGCTGCCATCGCCTCCGTAACTTGTTTTGAAAAACCCTGGTCTGTAAGGGATTGCTTGATAATCTGCAGACATGAAGGTTGAGCCACTGTGGATCGTGGTGTAGAAGGCCTCCTGGTTGATCTAGTAGTCGGTACCACGGAGGCAGCTGACGAGGGACGTCGGTCAGTAGGTGGATCAACTGCGGGAACCATGGGCGATGTGGCCACCATGGCACTACGAGCAGGATAATACAGGTGTGTTCTGTTATCTTCTTCAACACTGGCTGAATAAGCGCAATCGGTGGGAATGCATAGGCGATCAGGTTGTCCCAGCTGATTGACATAGCGTCGACTGCCCAGGCCTGTGGGTCGAGTATCGGGCTGACGAAGATCGGTAGTTGAGCGTTGTTCCTTGTTGCGAACAGGTCTACCAGAGGCTGCTCCCAAATCGATGACACTTGGCGAAACGCCTCTGTATGGAGATGCCACTCTGTCGATAGAACTTTGTCCGGCCGAGAAAGGCTGTCTGCAATGACGTTCAGGTGGCCGGGAACATGTCGTGCTCGGACCCGGCACCGGTGATTCTGTGCCCAAGTGAAAAGGGACCACGTCTCCTGGAACAGTACTCGGGACTTCGTCCCCCCCAACTTGTTGATGTAGCTTACTACCGTCGTGTTGTCTGAAGCAATCATCAAGGATCTGTCGACCAGTTGAGGACCCCAATGCTGGACTGCCATGTTCACTGCCATCATCTCCAGCACGTTGATGTGTAGTGTTCTCTGTTGTGGAGACCACCTGCCGGCTATCTTCAATTGTCCCAGGTGGGCTCCCCAACCCGTGAGTGATGCGTCGGAGAATAGATTCTCGTCCGGCGGCGGCCACCGCAGCGGAATCCCGAGCATGACGTTCTCCCTGGACTGCCACCACTCCAGAAACTGATGCAAGTGCCGAGGAACCGGAACCCAGGGATTGATGGCTGGAGCTCGCAGGTACGGCTGTAGGTTGAACTGCAACGGTCGTAACTGGAGTCGTCCGTACTGTGTCAGGTCTTGAGTTGACGCTAGCAATCCCAGTAGGCCTTGCCAACGACGTAAGCGTTGCGATTGGGAAGATAAAAATCTTCGGACGAAAGGCTGTATCTTTGTCCAGCGTTCTTCCGGGGGCAGGATGATCCGCTTCCGTGTGTCGAAGACTGCTCCGATGTATTGACGTCTCTGCGCCGGCTCCAGCTCCGACTTTGTTGGATGCGGAATGAACCCGAGATACTTCAGGACTTGAATGATGAACTGTATCTGGAACTTGAGTACTGGCTTCCTTGACCCCCAAACAAGGATGTCGTCGATGTATGCCTCTATGTTGATAGCCCTTAGGTGAAGAAATGAGATGATTGGTGACGTGATTCTTGTGAAACACCACGGGGCGATGGAGATGCCGAATGGTAGCACTTGCCACTCGAACCGTCTTCCGGCGATGATGAATCGGAGATACCGCCGATGTCGAGGATGAATGGGTACATGGAGGTATGCATCTTGGAGGTCGATGGAGGCCATCCAATCGTCCGGTTGTAGGCGGGACCGTAATGCTGGAACCGATGTCATCTTGAAGTGGGGAGGTGGCTCCAGAACGTCGTTCAGTCGCCGTAGATCTATGATCATGCGAAGCTGACCTGTGTCCTTCTTGGGGACGAGGAAGACCGGGCTGTAGAATCCTGGACTTGCTTCTTCTACGGGTAACTCTCTGACGGCGTCCTTGTCCAACAATACCTGAACCGATTCCAGTAGTGTTTGTATGTATTCTGGTCGAACTGGAAGGCGTGATGGCTTGGGTCTTGTAATGAGCCTGGGGTACTCTCGGAAAGTGAGGGAAACTCCGTCTCTTAAGGACTCGATGACCCACTTGTCGTCTGAAATGAGCTTCCAGTTCCACCAGAATATCTGTAATCGTCCGCCGACGACCGGATGATTGAAGTCTTGAAAGTCTGGGAGGATGAATGGATGAAGATGATAGGTTAAAAACTGAGGCTGTGCACCGTCAGTTCCGACGGTCAGGCTTCCCTCTGCCCCGGTCGGAAGCCTTTCCTCCTCTGCCACGAAATTGACCCTTTCCATAGGTCCGAAAATTCTGCTGGCTGTCCTGCTTCTGGCTGCCTGAGTCCTGCCGCGGTGGCTGCGCAGAACGTCCTCCCTTGGTGGACTTGCCTTGGCCTTTGCCTTTGCCCTTGCCTTTACCCTGGCCTACAAGGGCTCCGATCATGCGGAAAGTTTTCTCATCGTTAACCGCAGACATGACTGTGGGAATGGCCTGGTTGAAGAGGTACTTGGATGCAATGGGCTGTTGCGCTAGCTCATTCTTAACTGAGCCCAAAACCTCAGACTTCGGATGCTTCAGGTAAGCCGTCCGTCGGGCCTGCACCAGTGTAGCGTAGGAGAAAAACCCCGTCTCCATGAGATCCAAGTTAGCCTTGTTCGTGGAATCGATGAACGACGTAAGGAACTCAATTTTCTTCTGTGAGAAGGTCAAAGATCCATCTTTATGCTTCTTATCTGGGTCCTGGACTACCTTGGACATGGCCGCCAGGAACCAATCGGAGTAAGATGTAATCCTATGCTGTGTCAACATCATGTCTTCCATAGCACAGGCCTGCTTCTGATGGAGTACCACTGCTGGTGACTTTGTTACGTTCAACAATCTGTCAAGATCCGAATCCGACTTCGGGGCCTTGAATGGCAAGTTGTCTCCGTGAAGGACGTAAGCCCTGTAGGGACCAGGCTTCAAGAGCGTCTTCTGGGTCTTGAATTGTCGATCCGTGCTGACACATAAGTCGTATGATGCCGGAGATGGAGGGCATGTGGGCAAAGCGTCTTCCTTAGCCGGCTCCTTCTTCCGCTGTAAGTCTCCTCCGTTTACGGGTGATATCCGACAGCTGGTCGGTAAGCTGCTTGTCTTCGCCAACCGCTGGCTTGGGCATTTCAGGAACCAGCTCTTGTAATGCCGCTATCCTGGCTCTGAAGGAAATCTCTTCCTTGTTATTCCTTTCTCCTTCCGCCTGACGGACGGGGGTTGAATCTTGGGATGAGGATGCCGCAGAAGTGGAACGTCGTGCATGGTCCTCATCCTCCGAACCAGACTCAGCACTGCTAGAAGAATGGAGTCGAGTGACCTCCGGAGTCTCCGTAGAAGGAACCTCTTCCCTGGTGATGGTTGCTGTTGGAGGTTTTCTTGGAACGGACGTCTTGTCACTCCGCTCCACGGGACGGCTCCGGTCCTTGGCTGCATCCCTGGTCTTCTTCTTATCCCGATGCTCGGGCTTCTCATGATGACCCGGGCTGCGGTGACGGCGGGTATAAGTCCGTTCTCTCGAATCCGTATGCTGTCGCCGATGACGGGAATCCGGTGAACGGCTCCTTTGTCGTCTATAGTACGGTCGCTCTGGTGAAGTCTCCCTGTACCGGCGCTCTCCATAAGGTGAACGGGACCGTCGTCTGTACTGGTATTCCCAACTTCGATGTGGCAGCGGGGATCGGCTTCGTCTACGAGACCTAGCTGGCGCAGTACCGGTATACGGTTCCGTAGGACGGGTATGCCGTTCTCGCTGCTTCCGTTCCTCGTCAGTCCGTGCCCTGTCGGATGCAGATTCCCGTCGATCTGTATAAGTCCGTTCCTCCTGGGTCCGTGACTTCTCAGATGTCCGTGCCGTTGCCCGCTCCGGGGTACGGCTCCGAGTACTGGTGCTAGGATGATGTTCCGTGGTACGGCTCTCTGTGTGGGTCCGTCCCTCGGTGTCTTTATAGGCTTTGGGCTTCTCCAGCTCACGGCCTTTCTTTGTGCGGTGATCCCGGTCAGCTGTTTCTTTGTCGGGGTCCCGCTGTGATGCCGGAGTCCGGTGGCTTGATCTTGATTCCCGGACTACCGTGGCCGATTCCTTCTGTGTCCCCGGTTTACGGCTGTCCTTCGTCGCTTGCGGAGACTTGGAAGAGCAGGAATTGACGTCAGAGGAATCGGTCTGATCTGTGTCTCTGCCAGGGCTGCTTTTCAGGTCAGCTGGTGCAGTCGCCGGAATTGTAGACTGGTCTAGCTGAACGAAGTCCTCGCCTCTAGCAGGTGCTGTTTCCATAGGAACTGTGCCACTGGGCTGTATGACCGGACTCGTCAAGTTGGTAATGTCCATGTCTTGATTTAATGCAAGATCGTCGAATAGGGCCTGATTAGCATGAGCTCTTTCTGTAGGTCCTTTCTTTGAGTCGAGGCCGGCAGCTCTCAGCAGAATGCTACGCCTAGCTATAGCATAGCTCGCCCAGGTCACGTCGTCCCAGTCAATGCACTCAGCACAGGTCGTCTCTCTGTAACATACCTGAGCCCTGCATTTGAAACAAGTTGTATGTGAATCTTTTACGGGCCAGAATTGACGGCAAGATTCACATCTTTTACTATTCTTAATAGTTTGGGTGACTACGTTAGCCATGATTGACTTACAATACCAAAAAAAACCCTAGGGTGCGTCTATATAAGCCAAACACTTTGTTTACAACGGAGCTCTTTCAAAACAGGTCTAGTTAGCTAGACTGCAAAAGAAAAAGAGAATGGGACATGCGCGAAGAGCACGCCACCTAGCGGACGATCCAGGGGACCGTTAAGGGGAGTTAATTTTGTTTGCAGTGGATCTCCAAATGGAGGGAAAGTGGCACTAAGTAACAACGGGTGACGTTTTAAGACATAAACAAGTGACATTAGCAACATTTACATTTCTGTCTCTCTATTATACTGCAGGCAGGAAATATACCGGATAGGACTGTCTCTCTACAGGGTAAAATGGTTACACAACCCTTGTGGGTTTAGCAAACATGTACATGACAAGGAGTTAGTTTTTTAGGATTTTGAACGTTGCTAATGTCATTCTTCGGTTGGACGGAGAATTTGACGGAAAAGTGGACTAGGTTATCGTGGAATCCGCCTCCCCTGAATAGATCCTTTTCGTTCTATGATCACCTAAGTTTGGGTGAATGGTGTCACTGAGGTGTTTATATGCCTTGTGCAAAGCACATGGACAGAAACATATTCTCAAATATTTCTACGGCTTGTTCGATTCTCAACAGCCGCCATGCTTGTGTAATGCGCATGCGTCGAACAAAACAACATCCGCTTGCAAAACGCACATGGCTAGTTAGGCCACGCCCACCATGCACGTGGTCACAACTGAACAAGAATCCCCGTTCTCATTCCCCGGTAACATCCTTTTGTATATTCTTTTGTTCAACTAGCCGGGACACTTCCGTTTCTTCTCATATCTGTGTAATAGCAGTGTTCACATTGGACTTCTCTTATCTGTGTTAGCAGTGTTCACATTCTCATATCTGTGTTAGCAGTGTTCACATTCTGTGTTAGCCGTGTTCACATTCTCATATCTGTGTTAGCAGTGTTCACATTCTCATATATGGGTACTAATATGCTAAGGTGTAACAAACACTTCATGTTGAAGTCACTTATTACAGTTACATATGAAGAAATTCTAACTTCTGGAAATGCCACTATTTTGTCTGAGTGTTGTGGAGATAGAAAAGATAATAACAGGTTCAACTTCAACTTATTTGTTTTTAATTAACTTAATTAAGCTTGATTTGAGGGCAATATTTGCACCAAGATTGTGACATACACCATGGTGACATCCAAAAGATGATTTTATATGTAATAATACACATAGAAGATGACTTTCTTTGTAGTCACTAGGTGGAATGGATCTAAAGGTAGAAATTGATGCACAATTAAAGTGGCAAATGTGTGATTTAACAAAAGAATTTTAAGGTCCTAACCATCAAGGTCGGATGTAACACGTTCCGTCCTCCAATAAGCCCTCATTGTAGAGATCTCCAAGTACTCACAACTACAAAGTTAATGATGCCAACCTTATTAAAATGAAAGTTATGCCCCTTCTGTCTTTTCATGAATGTAAAGTTCCTGACAAAGATTCAAGATTCAAATTTTATTGTACAGACACCAGCAATGCAGCAGAGTACAAAACATGAAATGAAGATGACCACATTTAACAGTTGAACAGCAATATACAATAAACAATATGATCATAATACTCATAATATGACTAGAAGTATATATACATATAGTAATCTAAATATCGTACGTACGCAAAACACTGGACCTTAAGTTTTGCTTTGTTCATTAAACCACAAAAAGATGGTGGAGCAGATTTGCTCAGTCTGTCTTGTGTCCTGGCAAGACATTATAAAAACAAACTTTTCATTACAAATGCAAACACATATTTAAAAAAAATAGATTTATCAAAATTTTTCAGATTTTCCGTCTTTATGTTACATCCGACATACTAATTGTGCTAATTAACTTTATTTGCAATAATATTTCATGGGGTTTGTGATTTCCCTTGCTTGTGTGATGGGTGACACATGACCCAAATTTTATGCTTCCATCCCATATACTTTAGCTGTACACTACCAAAATGCAGTGTCCGTCTTCATTGCCTGCCAGTGTTCGTCCAACATAATCCGTCCTCGTTTGTCCGACACATAAGTAAATTTTCAGCATATTCTGAGTGCATATTCAGAGCAGACCATCAAAATACACAATTATAGTGATACACAGTCATTTCTTCTCTGTACCTAATCACTGTTTGGTTTGTGGTATTCATAATTGTAGTATTTTAAAATGTTGGACAAACAAAGACGGACAGGTTTTCCTCCCCATTTGTTTAACATTGTCCGTCTTAGTTTGTCCAACTATTTTGGGGCATAAAGGCATATTTTTAAAAAATAGTAAATAACTTTTATTTTCATAACAAGTTAAAGAACCTTGTATTCTTCACATAACTTTATAATTTTCAACATAGTTTATTTCAATTAAGTGCCTATCAATTTAAAAAAAGATACGTTTCCATCAGCTTTTCCGTCTTTGTTTGTCCGACACTTTGTCATGCTTTGTACTAATTTCTTCACAGATACGGTACATGTATGTTAAATTTTTCAAATCAAACACTGGAACTGTTCATATCTGTAAAATACTGTCCTAAGGCTGGTTAAAATAAATTTCCTGTTTAGCATTATTTTTTTATATAAATCTGGGTAGGGAGGGCGGATTTTTTTTTTTTTTTTTCTTTTTTTTTTTTTAGTGGCTTGTGTGAATAAAATCATCAATAAACCTTGCCTGAATAGTTGAATTTCTGCTCTGAATAAAGTAGGTGACTTCCATCGTCCTGCTCTGCTGTTTGCCTTCATAATTGTAGATTTTCAAAACGTTGGTTGTCCACAAGTACGATAATAAATGTGGAAATTCTTTATGAATTTTTTTCCGCAACTTTGAAGCGCCCACGCTTCACAACTCAGCATGCTCGGTTATCTACAAAATCCGGACTTGGGCCTCGGAAACGGACATTCGAGTCGAAAACGGACTTTTAGGCAAAAAAAAAAAAAAAAAAAAATTTTGGGGGGCGGGCGAAATTTCGGGGGCGGGCGGTGATGCTAAACAGGAAATTTTTTTTAACCAGCCTAAAAGTCCTCTTGCAGTAGAAATTCATTTTCTATTCCGTTTTTATCTCGCCTTACGAAGTAAAGGGGAGATATTGTGAGAGGGGGAAAGAGGATGTCGTCGTCGGTGTCGGTGTCGGTGTCGGCGTCGGTGTCGGTGTCGGTGTCCCCTGCCTGGAAATGAATGGGTTTTTGGTTTAGCAAGTTAAAAAAAAATCTAGAAAAATTAGAAAAAATAAAAAAAATATAAAAAATATGGGGGGTGGGTATGCCACCTGGGGGTACTACCCCTGGGGTACTCTAATGTTAAAATCCCTATGAATGAGTTTTGCGTTTAGCTGAAGTGCACATGTACATCTGTACTTGGAAAGTTTCTTGCAGTTGTCAGCTGTCATTGGATGATTATGAAACTTCGTATACATGTTTCTTATGATAAGAGGATGCACCTGTGCTATTTTTGAGAAGAAATATTAATTTTTCTCAAAATTATGGCAAATGAAGAGTTTTCTGTTTAGGTAAATTGTACATGTAGGCCTCTACATGTATACATATACATCTACATGGTAACTTTGCTACAGTTGTCAGCTGTCATTGGATGATTATGAAACTTGGTACACATGTTTCTTATGATTAGAGGATGTACCTGTCCTATTTTTGACAAAAAATATCAATTTTTCTCCAAATTATGGTAAATGAAGAGTTTTCTGTTTAGGTAAATTGTACATATACATGTCCATGGTAAGTTTGCTCCAGTTGTCAGCTGTCATTGGATGATTATGAAACTTGGTACACATGTTTCTTATGATAAGAGGATGTACCTGTGCTATTTTTGAGAAAAAATATTAATTTTTCTCAAAATTATGGCAAATGAAGAGTTTTCTGTTTAGGTAAATTGTACATACAGGCCTCTACATGTATACATATACATCTACATGGTAATTTTGCTCCAGTTGTCAGCTGTCATTGGATGATTATGAAACTTGGTACACATATTTCTTATGATTAGAGGATGTACCTGTGCTATTTTTGACAAGAAATATTAATTTTTCTCCAAATTATGGCAAATGAAGAGTTTTCTGTTTAGGTAAATTGTACATGTAGGCCTCTACATGTATACATATACATGTACATGATAAGTTTGCTGCAGTTGCCAGCTCTCATTGGATGATTACGAAACTTGGTACAAATGTTTCTTATGATTGAAGGATTTATTTGTGCTATTTTTGAGATGAAATATTAATTTTTCTCCAAATTATGGCAACTGATTGAGTTTTGCGTTTAGCCGAAGTGCACATGTACATCTGTACACCACAGTTTGCTACAGTTGTCAGCTGTCATTGAATGATTATGAAACTTGGTACACATGTTTCTTATGATTAAAAGATGTACCTGTGATACCATCCATACCATCACTACCATCCATACCATCACTACCATTCCTACCATCACTACCATCCATGCCATCACTACCATCCATACCATCACCATCACTACCATCCATATCATCACTACCATCCATACCATCACTACCATCCATACCATCACTACCATCCATACCATAACTACCATTCCTACCATCACTACCATCCATACCATCACTACCATCCATACCATCACTACCATCCATACCATCACTACCATCCATACCATCGCTACCATCCATACCATCGCTACCATTCCTACCATCACTACCATCCATACCATCACTACCATCCATACCATCACTACCATCCATACCTTCACTACCATCCATACCATCACATCCATACCATCCATACCATCACTACCATTCTACCATTCTGATTCCTACCATCACTACCATCCATACCATCACTACCATCCATACCATCACTACCATCCATACCATCGCTACCATTCCTACCATCACTACCATCCATACCATCCATACCATTCCTACCATCCATACCATCACTACCATCCATACCATCACTACTATCCATACCATCCATACCATCACTACCATCCATACCATCACTACCATTCATACCATTCCTACCATCCATACCATCCATACCATCACTACTATCCATACCATCCATACCATCACTACCATCACTACCATCACTACCATTCATACCATTCTTACCATCCATACCATCACTACCATCCATACCATTCCTACCATCACTACCATCCATACCATCACTACCATCCATACCATCACTACCATCCATACCATCCCTACCATCACTACCATCCATACCATCCCTACCATCACTACCATCCATACCATCACTACCATCCACGCCATTTCTACCATCACTACCATCCATACCATCACTACCATCCATACCATCACTACCATCACTACCATCACTACCATCCATACCATAACTATCATTCCTACCATCACTACCATCCATACCATCACTACCATCCATACCATCACTACCATCCATACCATCGCTACCATTCCTACCATCACTACCATCCATACCATCACTACCATCCATACCATCACTACCATTCATACCATTCATACCATTCCTACCATCCATACCATCACTACCATCCATACCATCACTACTATCCATACCATCCATACCATCACTACCATCCATACCATCACTACCATCCATACCATCACTACCATCCATACCATCACTACCATCCATACCATCACTGCCATCCATACCATCCATACCATTACTACCATCCATACCATCACTACCATCCATACCATCACTACCATCCATATCATTCCTACCATCACTACCATCCATACCATCACTACCATCCATACCATCACTATCATCCATACCATAACTACCATTCCTACCATCACTACCATCCATACCATCCATACCATCACTACCATCCATTCCATCACTACCATCCATACCATCACTACCATCTATGCCATCCTACCATCCATACCATCACTACCATCCATACCATCACTACCATCCATACCATCACTACCATCCATACCTTCACTACCATCCATACCATCACATCCATACCATCCATGCCATCACTACCATTCCTACCATCACTACCATCCATACCATCACTACCATCCATACCATTCCTACCTTCACTACCATCCATACCATCACTACCATTCCTATCATCCATACCATTCCTACCATCACTGCCATCCATACCATCACTACCATCCATACCATCACTACCATCACTACCATCCATGCCATCACTACCATCCATACCATAACTACCATTCCTACCATCACTACCATCCATACCATCACTACCATCCATACCATCACTACCATTCCTACCATCACTACCATCACTACCATCCATGCCATCACTACCATCCATACCATCACTGCCATCTATACCATCACTACCATCCATACCATCACTACTATCCATACCATCACTACCATTCCTACCATCACTACCATCCATGCCACCACTACCATCCATACCATCACTGCCATCTATACCATCACTACCATCCATACCATCACTACCATCCATACCATCACTACCATCAATACCATCCATACCATCACTACCATTCCTACCATCTATACCATCACTACCATTTCTACCATCACTACTATCCATACCATCACTACCATCCATACCATTCCTACCATCACTACCATCCACACCATCATTACCATCCATACCATCACTACCATCCATACCATCTATACCATCACTACCATTTCTACCATCACTACCATCCATACCATCACTACCATCCATACCATCACTACCATCCATACCATCACTACCATCCATACCATCTTTACCATCACTACCATTTCTACCATCACTACCATCCATACCATCACTACCATCCATACCATCACTACCATCCATACCCATCACTACCATCCATACCTACTACCATTCCTACCATCACTATCCATGCCATCACTACCATCCATACCATCACTACCATCTATACCATCACTACCATCCATACCATCACTACCATCCATACCATCACTACCATCAATACCATCCATACCATCACTACCATCCATACCATCACTACCATCCATACCATGATGGTGATGGTAGTAATCCCACTTGGAACTGGACTATCCAGCAGTAATCCCACTGTAGAGGACTATCCATCAGTAATAACATGGGACTGGTCCACCCAGCAGTAATCTCACACTGGAATGCCCTATGTACCAGTAATCCGACTGCACTGACCTATCCATCCTACATGGGATTAACTTTTACCAGTAATCCCACATGGGACTGATGTTATTGTCTGTACCAGATAATCTATTCCAGACATTATTGTCTGTACCGCATCACTTATTCCAGACCTTATTGTTTGCTCTACATGTATGCTTTCAATACTGCTGCACCTTTGGCGGATGACCCCGCAAGGCGAGATGTTGGGGTTCTCAGAACGCTTGTTATGTATTGTTTTACCCCCTCATTTTCCGTCCTGTGTTTGTCCAACATTTTCAGTGGTGCTGTACTAAAACAGGTCTGAGAATACTACATGTAACACACTTGAAGACTATGTTAACACTATAATTTTAATATAGCTGAGAGATATCACCATCAAATAATGTAAAGAAGAAGAGCTGTAGTCTGTTTTATATTTTGAGCTTCAGTGTCCCATATTCGTACACCTTAGCATATAAACACCCATATCTGTGTTAGCAGTGTTCACATTCTCATATCTGTGTTAGCAGTGTTCACATTCTCATATCTGTGTTAGCAGTGTTC
The DNA here is from genome assembly GCA_036873755.1 of Hanleya hanleyi. NCBI lineage: Eukaryota > Metazoa > Mollusca > Polyplacophora > Lepidopleurida > Hanleyidae > Hanleya > Hanleya hanleyi. The sequence continues at coordinate 33,865 of JAVTVY010011609.1, forward strand.
ACATTCTCATATCTGTGTTAGCAGTGTTCACATTGGACTGTTTGTTTGGGTAACCACTCATAGCTTCAATCAGGGCCGTATTCAGGGCCATTTAATATGAAGCCGGTATACCGGTAGGCCTGGGCGCCCAAACTCAGGCGCCCAAACTCCAGGTCAAAAATATCTTTCTTTGCCATGTTTGCAGAACATTTAACTGGAGTTCAACTGAAGCCTTCTTCAAACTTTATAATTCAATACAGTGTCGGGACCGCTATCATAACGTCTGAGTTCAATACACATCGAACACGCGTTGCTGGCCACGCTTTATGCATTACATACTTTAAATGGCATTGCAATGACCCCTCTAGTAGGCAATGATCGCTGTGCTACGGTGGTTTTCGCCTGGTCTTCCTACAGCAATCAAAAACTTGTGAACAACCGATGTGTGGGGAACGACCACATGTTTGAGAGAACAGGATTACGGGAAAACAGGAAAATATACACCCTGGCACTGATTAAAGCACTGAAATGGTATTTTTCGAGGATCCAACAAACCCTGATGTAAGTCAACAGCATCGGAGATTCTGTGGTTTTTGTGCAGCAGCAACAAACATCAAATTTACGTGCAACAACAACAACAACATCAACAATGTCGAGTACCATGCAGTGTCCCCAAAAAATCTATGGAGACGGCGCTGTCAATCCTTCAATAAATATGGCAAATACTGTAATTTGGCCTTGATAAAATAGGTCAAGGTCAGTCATTTTCAGTACACCTCTTCGCCTTCGCCAGATGTATACATAGTATTAATTTGGAAAGCCTATAGCATTATTTCTTCATGTTACAGCCAGTATATGACCGTTAAACAATATTTAGGTCAAGGTCAGTCAACTGGGATGGGTGTCTGGTCAATCACGAGTTGCATACATAATATGAATTTGCAGACCCTAGCTTTAATCCTTCAAAATATAGTAAATACTAAAATTTGACCTTGAAAGAATAGGTCATGGTCAGTCACCTGGTATAGGCTTCTAGTCAATCACCAGTTGCATAAGGCCGCTGTTAATTAATGGTTCGTTTCCCGTAACCCGCCCGCATCAGTATTTTTGCAAGCAATAATTACGCATTGTATTAATTTTTGGTACTGATCCCTAAAAAAAAATGCCTAATGAGTTCTGATTTCGCGAAGCAGCGCTCTCCAGTGATTAAATTGCTCGTAAAATACCGAGAAAACAAGTTTCGTAAAGCCGTCTCTTTGTACCATCCCTTCGAAGGGCACTGCAGCGCCACCTGTTGTGCAGTCCAAGGGATTCCCCATAAACTGACCAATGAAACGGCAAACTTTCTTGGGAATCCTCTAAGCTACGTCATTATGTTTTCCAGTCGGAGCTCCGGAAGGAAATTCTGTGGTCTCAGTTCCGTAGCTTGTCTTATCGCAAAAACAGTAAATAACAACAAACTGAACATCCACAATGTAATCTAACGAAATATGCATTGAGAAGTGAAGAAGTATAACTATTCGTCTGCAAACCAGATATCGATTTGCACGCGGAGTTCTCAAATCAAACGGAAGTATGTTCACCATACACCCCTTTCGTTCCTCGTACACCGCGCAATGAAAAAAAATGAAAATGTCCGCATGGTTGATCGCATTCTTCCTGGTGTTGATCAAAATGATTTTGGCCAACGGAGCCACGATAGCTTCAACAAACGATCAATTTTATGTTAAATTCACAACTTTCCTGTTCTCTGAGAAGACGACCGCCAGCTCTGTTATCGAGCGTTCTCTTTCCAAGGCAGATTTGAAACTTCTGTCGATGATTCTCCTGCCTTATATGGGCGCTTGTAATCAGAAAATAAATTCTATAAATCTATAAATCACTCAGTGCCATGGATCAAGAATCCACAGTGGCGGACTTGGAAGAGAAGAAAGACTTCTCTTCCAAGTCTTTACTGACTCTGAAAATCAGAAGAAGGCATCGTCATTAGACCAAAGCTGTTGTTGTTGTTGTTGACCAGTGACTTGCTTAGGACAGGTGTATTATAGTAAAATTTATGAATCCTAAAAAATTAGGATTAGGCCACTGTTAATTAATTGTTTGTTTCTCGTAACCTTGCTTATAAAAATACACATGCTGAGTGCGATAATTATTAATTATTAATTGTTAACTTGACAACCAATTGTATACAAATATGAAGAAACTGAGCAAGTTTTACTCATGAAAATGTAAATCCCTCATGGATTTTAATTATTTGCCCTAAAAATATAGATGAGGGCTGGTTACGGGAAACGAACCATTAATTATCAGCGGCCTTAATATTATTACTATTTATGGTTGCTTTGGTGAAGGCTGATTTAATATTGTTAGCCAGTACTAATCTGATGGAAGCCAGTTCTAAATCAGCTCCATATATGACACCTCACATAATGTATTTTATGTCAAAGAGTCCTGTCTATGGATTGTGATCTGTGATTTCTTTTTAATGGTTATTATGTATGCATTACAGGCGCCGCGGAGCATATTCAAAAGTGGGGGGGCTGACCCCTATCTCGACCATAAAGTGGGGGGGCTGAAGTCGCCCCTAGATAGGGCTTATAACATTACAGCTCCGAAAAGTGGGGGGGCTGAAGCCCCCCAGCCCCCCCGGCTCCGCGGCCCCTGCATTATTCATTTAATTAGCAGGTCACTGTTCCTCTAGCAGAGGTTTTGTTTGATAAATCTAGTCCAGTAAAAGGTTTTATATTTTCAAATTTTGCATCCCAAGTTTTGTTCTAGTATTTTTTTTTTTTTCTCGCTAGGTAATAATTAATAATTAATAATTATCGCCCTCCGCATGTCTATTTTCAAAAGCAAGGTTACGAGAAACAAAGAATTAATTAACAACGGCCTAAGTACATTGTAATATGAATTTGGAGACCCTAGCTTCAATCCTTCAAAAATTATAGCAAATATCAGGCCTGTGCTGTTATGGTGAACGGTCGAACGCATTCGCCTGGAGGTTGCCCAAACGAATTTTTAGGAGACCTAAAACAGGTTACCTAAAGTAATGCATATCGTTCACCTGGCATGAAAATGTAATAATAATGGTTAAAATCTTTAATATGTATAAGAAAAATGATCGGGTCTCCAGTTCAAGTGAACTCCGGTGTCCTGATAAAAGAGATAACACATACCGTGTCGTAACCGCATGTTGTTGTTGTAACAAGACGAGTACATTTTCAACTTCCGCAATAGTACATGTAATCCAATCGGAGGACGCTTTTAACTGAATTGACCAATATAATCTGTGATTGTATAGCATGTGCAGCTTGAGCAAACTCGAGCACGTGGTCGAAACTTTGACAGTACCATAATCCAAAACAAGAGCCCAAGGGGCTTCAATATACGCCCGTATATCTGGAATAACATTGGTTCAAATTTCAAGCTTGTTTGATAGCCTTGATTCCAATTGATCTAGCAATCCAGAGAAAGGTCTACAATTTTTTGCTTATAACTAAGAATGTAACATATACCGTATCACATCTTATATTGAATGATAAACTAAAATGAGCTTAACTCTTGGTAACTACATGTAGTTGACCTTGAAGCAAGAGCTGAGAGCTCACATATCCCACACTGAAATTGACAATAGTCAAACACAAGAAAATAGTAGTTTCCCTGCAAATGGATTCCTTTCAGACGAGAGAATTTTTCATGAAGGAAGAAGAAAGTGATGAAGTAAACCTTTGTTCTTGAGTTAATAAACATGTGTGAAGTTCATAAAGGACTCCTCTCCCCATTAAATTAGTAAATGTATGGTTTTTATTTCACAACAGTTTAACTAAATGAAGCGTTTCAAACATGGGAGACAGCTCCACAGGACAATACCATATAAATGCAGGGGAAAGAACTTCGAATATTCCAACAATATTCCAACACATTTAGTCAGCTAAGCTTGATTCAGTTTTGGGGGACTGCGATAGACGTTTGACAAATTGATCTCATATGTATGGCTCCACTTTGCCATGCGAGTAAGGTATACTCTAAGTTTGGCACCAATCCATACCTTGAAACTAGAGCTATCGCATGGACAACAAATGTTAATGGATGAATGGACAGAACGCAACATCGCATTACACGACCTCGTCTTCGAGAGGTATATGAAAATGTGACTTTTAATGATTTCTTGAATTTGGGGTCACAGTGACCAGCACCTTGACCTCAATTGTGGTACACAACACATCGTCTTCCCTCAATCTATCAACAAAAAATCATGATTTTTAATGATTTCCTGATTTTGGGGTCACAGTGACCTTGACCTTTGACCTTGGCCTAAATTTTGGTACATGACAAACCGTCTCCCCTCAATTTCTCAATGGACACAAAAAATCATGATTTTTTAACAATTTCACGATTTTGGGGTCACAGTGACCTTGACCTTTGACCTTGACCTACATTTTGGTATGTGACACATTGTGTCCCCCTAATGTATCTACTGACACAAAATATGTTATTTTTAATAATTTCCTAATTTTGGGGTCAGTGACCTTTGACCTTGACCTAATTTTTGGTATGCATCACTTCATTTCCGCCTATTGAATCCACTCACAAAAAATTAGAAATTTTTAACTATTTCCTGATTTTTCGATCACACTGACCTTTGACCTCTGACCTTGACCTACATTTAATATGCAACACATCGTTCCCCCCCCCCCCCCAGGGCATCCACTCACCAAAAATTAGAACTGTAGATAGAAAACTGTCAACGATCAATGATTTCCTGATTTTTGGCAACAGTGACCTTTGATCTCTGACCTCGACCTCAATTTTGGTACGCGACACATCGTCTCCACCTGGCGTATCCACTTACAAAAAATTGCAACTGTGGATAGAAAACGTTCACAGATATAGACCGGACACAAACACTTCAGTTATTTCCTGTTTTTTAGGCCAGTGACCTTTGACCTGTGACCTCGACCTTCATTTTGGTACGCGACACATCGGAAACTGTCCCAGATGTAGACCGGACACGAGAACCGGACAGACGGACGGAAACCGCCATCCCATAATACGAGTGAGTGAGTGAGTGAGTAGGATTTAACGTCGTTGTCAACATTGTTTCAGTCATATCACGACAGTGCCTACATGTGCCAGAACACGAGAGTGTCCACAGTTCCTATTATTCTGGACACTGATCAGCCCAGTAAGTACAGCACCCAGTCACCCATCCAAGTATTGACCGAGCTCAACGCTGCTTAACTTCGGTGATCTGACGAGAACCGGTGTGCCCAACGTGATGCGCCGTACCTCCCATAATACGACCGCCTTTTGGGCGGGCGTATAAAAATGAAACAAAAAGTAGTTTTTAGAATCACCAAAGACGAAAGAATTAAAGAGATTTTGAATGCCCAAAAGACCCATGATCATGATATCATAAAAAAAGTGCTTCAGAAGATGTTCGTCAACCACACAAGTGACATTGACCGATTGTTGGTGGACAAGTGACGTAAACAAGGTATTCGCCCACGTTGTTGTTGTTATGCAACGAAAAGTTAATAATTCCAAAAAACTTTTCATAATTCGTGACATTTTTAATCTAAAACTATCATGATCAATCAATGGGTGATAAATCTACAGAATTCAAGCAGGTTTCTCATTTTTCAAGAAATTATCCATCTTTAATCTCTTGTCAATTCAGCAGTTTTCAATGATTAAATACAGATAGATAACAGATGAAAATTTATATTCTGGTGGAATTCAGTAAACTCGGTAGGCTATTTGACCTCAGTTCACCTCTTAATACAAATCTTAATACACATTTCTTATACATGGGACTGGGAATAAAAATAAAGTAGTAAAGACAAATGATTCTTATGATAAAATAATGTGTTTATTTATTTTTTTTTCAAAGGAATACGTTAATTAGATGCCGTCAATTTTAGGATTTTAGGTAACCCCTAATAGGTTTCCATAGAAAATATTACAGCACAGGCCTGAATATTAAATTTGACGTTGATAAATACACAAGTAGGTCAAGGTCAGTCATCTTCAGTACACCTAGGTCAAGGTCAGTCAACTTGGATGGGATTCTAGTCAATCACCAGTTGCGTATATATAATATGAATTTGGAGACCCTAGCTTCAATCCTTCAAAAAATATGGCAAATACTATAATTTGACCTTGATAAGATAGGTCAAGGTCAGTCTTCTTCAGTACACCTCTGGACCTTCGTCAGATGTATACATAGTATTAATTTGGAAAGCCTAGCTTTATTTCTTCATGTTATATCATAATAAACAGTATATGACCTATACAAATAGGTCAAGGTCAGTCAACTGGAATAGGCTTCTAGCCAATCACGAGTTGTATATATATAATATGAATTTGGAGACCTTAACTTTAATCAGGGCTTCGTGTTTAGAATTAAGTACGCGAACTAAAAATAGCCCAGGTCAAAATATTTAGGAGAGGGTATTTGAAAGTCAGGCGAGTTGTTGCAATATAATACAATATAAAATATGACAGTTTACGTGTCTAAAAATCACTCTTGTGACATGAATTTATGCGAGTGTTTGCGTGCAGGTGAGCTATCACTCGCGCTAAACACGAAGCCCTGTTTAATCCTTCAAAAAATATAGCAAATATTAGAATTTGACCTTGATAAAATAAGTCACGGTCAGTCATTTTTAATAGGCTTAGAACTGACCCTTTACCCGTCCCGATACATATGTGGTATGAATTCACAATGCCTGACTATAATTATTCTTGAGATATTGTGCTCACAAGAAATATGGACAGACGGAAAAAAAGCTCCGACAGACAGACGGACAGATGACGCTGACAACGACAATACCCTTCGGGCAAAATGAAAAATGAACAATTCATACGTACATTGATTTTGAACGTAATTTTAGTCTATGGGATTGTCAATCGGACTCAGCCCCCAGGGACAATTCGGAAAACTCTCATCGGCAAAACTCACATGGCATCAAAGTAACTCCCATTTGGAACCGTGTTAAAAATTGATGTTCAGTGAATGGATTACACCAAAGCATTTACCGCGACAATTGCTGAATGCAGTGGCCAATTGTGAGGGTTGCGAACTTGACTCAGTTAATATAATAGAACCCCAAATGCAATATCGAAGTGATCACCTGCCATTTTTAAAAATGAAAGACAGCTGCATGCTACTGTTGCAGTTTTGGGAGGGTAGAAATCATTGTTTACCAGCCACTGGAGAGCGGTAATTTTCAAAACATATTTCAACTCCTGTGCCCAAACCATTTTTCACAAATTGACTTATGGCAGATTTCATTGTAATGGGGACCAATTGCTGTGTTTTCTTTTATACAACTCAGACGATTGAAGAACTTCAAGAATAAAGCTGAGTATATGTCAAATTTTAGCTTATGGGTAGTAGATATAGCACATATAATAACACTGAGATATGTGACCAATTTCAGAATATAATGGAAATTAAATTTTTAAAACCTCTGTTTTAGGACAGACAAAAATCCCACCAGTTGTGGAGGGTGAATTAGTTACGCATAGAACAAAAGAAAACTGGATTATTTTTTCCACTGAAGTATCCCATAATAAAGCTACAGTGTTGAAGTTTGATCTTAAGTAGACCACTGGTAACCATAATTTACAGGAAAGCCAGAAGATTAAAATGTTTGGTCTCAACTAATATCACTTGTGTCTGTCCACATTCGATGTAACATTAGCAACATCAAAAATATATGAAAAGTGTTCTAAAACAGAACCATAATATGATTGAATGATTTTGTTATAAAATTGTCCACTGTTGTGGCTAATTTGATGTCCGTATGAAGATAAAATATTTTGAATTTCAACTGAAATCAGCATACAGAATGTCGCTAATGTTTCGCCTTGCAAAATGTCTGTCCTACTTTGTGTAACATTAGCAACATCACAATTATTCTCCAGTTTAAATATCAGAATCTTTAGAGAGCCTTTTATCCCAATTCTTGGTTTCTAATATAACAGTTCAACTTCTAAAACAGCTGCGAGCATTGAAAATTTCAACTGAAGCTTCAATAATCTTTTTTTCTCTTGTCTGTCCACAATGTGAAACATTGAAAAATTAGCAACACTACCAATTATAATTTTTATCTATTAAAAATGTTAATAGATTATTTGGCTCAGTAAAACCTGACAGACCATCTACATTGTGATAAAAACACTTTTAATTTGGATTATTTTATTTTCCTACCCAATATCAGTTGAAAACGTGCCTGCAGGATGTGGACAGACGTTTTATAGCTAATGTTACATTTGTCTGTCCACATGTAATGTTAGCAACAAATGGAGAATGCCAAAAATAAAAAACTTGCATAATCAGTTTACTAAATTGATAATGAAAAGAACAAATAGATGAAACTGTGATAATTATCAAGGTAAAGCTATCAGCAAAATCAGTTGCTTTTGATGAAATAAAAGCAAATGAAGACAAATGTCTGTCCACCATGTCTGTCCTGTAACATCGATTTTCACTAAAATTTCTATATAAATTGCTGAGTTTCCTGCTTGTTTTTCTTCAAGAAACCACAGCCTTGATAGCTGATTCTGTTCTATGCGAGAAATATTTTCTTTTTAAAACGAGTCTATGTTGCTAACGATTCAAAATGTCTGTCCACCTGTAACATTAGCAACATACTTTAATGTCCATTTGTTGCACTACCGAATCCTCTGGGACATAAAAAAAATAATGGATCATGATCAATATATCTTCAGAGTTATCATTTTAACATATTAAAGTTGGCCATTGTGTCCCATAAATCTATTGAACAGTTGTTAATTGTTGTCACTTACACAAGCATGTCTGTCCACATGTAACATTAGCAACACAATTTTAACCAAAAGAAGGAAATTTTCTCATAGTAATATTTAAATCAAGATGTCAGCACTGAATTGTTTAGGCTTATTTGTGTATTTACATTTAGATATAAACTTTGGAAAGCAGATAATGATGATAATCATTAACATACATTTAATTTTAGGAAATTAATGTTGCTAATGTTACACAATGTCTGTCCACATGTAACATTAGACACAACACTAACTTTCTTGTAAAATCTTAACGAATCGGCAAATAGGTGAAACCTGATTTAATTTATGGAATACAAATCTAGGCAAATCCATATCTTTAGCTTGGTGGTCAAAATTATACTTGTTGCAAACAGAGAAAAAAAGGTTCGAAAACCGGTGTCTGTCCACCACTCAATGATGCATTGTGCACTTCGTTTTCATCTCAAATTTATGCTTTATGACTCTAAATCATCTGTTTAAATATTATAGGTCTTAAAATGCATTCCAGTTTGTAACTATGTTCAAAAGTTTTTACAGGGTCCGAATTAGGAAATTTGTGATGACCTGCTATTTTTTTCCATCGAAAAAAAATCGCAGGTCAAATCTAACATCACCTGCTATTTATGAAGTTGGACAGCTATTTTTTTTTTTACATGTGCAAACCCACCAATAAGGCCTCTGTTAATTAATCTTTAGCTTCTCATGACCTTGGGAGGAAATTATGATGATGCTGAATTCTGTACTGCTTTAAGACCTTGCAATAAAAAAGAAGTTTTATGTATGTGGTATTACTGTCTCCACTAAAACTTCGCTGACTGTCCAACTAAAAATGAGGTGGGCGTTTTTTATATTTATTATTATTAATTTTTTTATTTGGCACACATGTTCTTTAAAACTGAGCACCAATGGAAAGTTGATGTCAACTTTGATATGTCAAAGACAACTATTTCCCCTAATTTCTGCAATTAGAACTGCAAAAGCCTTGTTGACTGAATCATGTGGACTATATTTATATTTATCAAAAGTCTCCCCTTGTAAATTGCTGATTGCAATAAATTAGAATAAGCCACCAGAGTCCCGTTGGAATTTTCAATTAACTGAAATGTCTGCTTAGAAAAACTTCAGCTTGTGAATAGAAGCCCAGGAAAAGAGGTCAACAATATTATTTACCATCAGTACCGTACCAACTGGAAAAAAAAATCAACAGATAGTCCGATTCCGTTTCGTAACAGGTCCGACTTTTGCATGCACCGGACCACCGCGCATGAATTGACGCGCAGCAACCGGAAGTGAAATTGGTGCGGGAAATGTTGACAGAGAAATCCAACAACAATGGCCAAAGATCGGCTTGGAATAAATTTTCAATGGATTATTTCTTGGATTGTCCGTTGCTTCAGATAGATCTAGACTCCTAAAAGGTTTTTACGAAAATTTGAGCGCATTTTATCGTTTTTGCTGGATGATATCCTACTTTCCGCATGCGACAGATAGATTTTTGTGCAACTAGTCACGGGAAAAATTCACCGCTTTCGACCGCTGCCTTGTTCTGCAGATTTTATTTTTTTAGTGGAGTATTTGTACGATGATATCGCCCACGAAGAATTCAATTTACGTTGTGTGCAACGGAAACAAAATTATATATAGGTAGGAAAGTAAGGAATGGCCAGGAAAATTATGGCCTGCTACTTTCGGTCGAGATTTTTTTTCTTAGCAGGTCATTTTCCACATCGCCTGCTTTGTCAAAATTTTGGCCTGCTTTTAGCCAATAGCAGGCCGCCATTTCGAACGCTGTTTTAACTTTTCATAGTTTAACTGGCAAGAAGTGATTGAATTGTTCTGCCATGTTAATATTGAGCTAAACTGACCAGGTTGGACAAAAGTCCTGAGATATTTGATTTTGGGGTATAAGTTATCCCATTATTATTTGATTTAGAATGTTAAGATCTGTAGTCATTTGAAAACTCAATTATCTTGTAACATTGTTGAATTTTTTTTTTTGCTTTTGAGTGGGACAATTTGGCCCCTATTATAATGAAATCTGCCTTATGTAATATATATTCCATTTATCTGGATTATTTACAGACGAATCAGACATCTGCCATTCTCATAGCAAGGACAAGATCCAGGGACCATTTGTGGTGACTACGCATTGTGAAAAGGCAAAGGAAACTATTGAACAGCAGAACTCAGTATTTTTGGTCGGTACATCGGGAAGTGGCAAATCATTTATCCTCCATTACATGTCTGCCAATCCATTACCAGGCTATCACCCCATTATGTGTACAAGACCCAGTGAAATTAAAAGGTACATTGAGCGTGTACAGGGTAGTGACATACAAATGTTGTTTGTGGTTGATGAACCTCTTGGCTCATCATACTTACAGCAGGAACTTGTGGATGAATGGGTGAATGCGGGTAAGACACTAGAGGTGTATTTGGGCAAGCATAAGTTTGTGTTTGCTACCAGGAAGTCGTTGTGGGTTGAGTGTAAGGTGCATCTCAAAGACTGTTCATTTTTCACCAACATAGTTGAGGTCACCTCTGCCAATTTGACAGTTGACGACAAACGTGAATTGTTGCAAGTACATTTGGATGGGATGATGGATGGGAGGGAGATACTAACACCGGAAGAGATGGAAACTATTGTAAACCTAAAAAATCCAATAGCATACAGTCAGTCCTGTAAGCTCATGAGTGATTCAATCACTCAGTCCGGAAAAGAGACCATGGAAATATTTCAGAGGCCATATTCTTATCTTTGTTTTGAACTAGAGAAAATGGTAGATAAAGAAAAGGAAAAATATGCTTTGCTTTGTTTGATCATGCTCTCCGGTGGTAGCATACCTTGTGAACATCTGTCCTGTCCACAGTCTGATTTGAAAGCTGATGTTAGAGATAGAATTAATGATGTTGTTGTTGCTGCGTGTGACTGTCCAAATGTAACACGAGGAGGTCTGCAAAAGTCTGCCGATAAATTAACTGGGATTTATTTAGAAAAGGTGCAGGCTACAGGAAAAGATTCCAGTACGTGTGAAGTATACAAATTTAGCCACGACTCCATACACGAAGCAGTGACGATGGAGTTTGCCAAGCGACATTTCGGATATTGTTTGAAATATCTGAACCGTGATGTTGTTGTGAACATCGCGCGTCCTCACAACTACGAAAAACGAGAGCAGGAATTTGCCATCAATGTTCCTACAGATTACTACGGGAAACTAGCGGGAATCTTCACAACGAAAGTCATCGACACAAACGGAAAGGGGGGTCTGGGTGAAGTATTCAACAACCCGTGTGTGAAAGACGAACCATTTCAAATTGCGTGGATTGATTACCTGAGAAAAACCTCGCCAGATGAACTAACAGCTTTCAGTCAGAGTAAAGGCCGTTACTGGTATGGTCGGTGTGTATTGTATTATATAGCTATGTCCGGTATCCACAAACTCCTAGAATTAATCCACGGAGTCCACGATAACCGCCATCTTGTCTGTAAGTGTAGTGGCGACCCGTATGGTCTGCCCTGTGTGTTGGAGGGAGCAGTTGAGGGTGATCATATACACATTGTGAGATCATATTGGACCTCACTCACATCGACCCGGGATCGACTCGAGATGACGAGGAGAGGACTGGAGACAGCAGGTGAATATGGCAGTGTCAGAACGATAGAATGGTTCCTACAGACTGACTATTGTACTACACCTTGTAGAGGACAGTATTGTCCCTGTGTACCTGGACTGTTGGGGGCCTCACGGTACGGTCATACTGACTTGGTTAGACTGTTTATATCATCTCATGGTCAGAATGTGAATACAACACTCCCTGTAGGGGGTACAAGTCTTCACAGGGCTGCTGGGCATGGACGGTCAGATGTGGTCAGATTTCTTCTCTCAATCGAAGCAAACGTTAATCTGAGGGATAATGGAGGGAGAACAAGTCTTCAGTTGGCTGTTAGTGAGGGTCACACAGAGATTGTAAGGATGCTCCTGGATAGTGGGGCAGACGTTAATCTGAGGGATAGGTTATGGAGAACAATTCTTGACCGGGCTGTTGGACGGGGTAGGACAGACATTGTAGATATGCTCAGACTGGCTAGTGGAGATCGTCATGGGCAACAGTAAACGTGAGAGAAAAACTGTGCATTAGAACTTTGACCTTTGACTATGGATTTTGGATGTTTATTTTCTTCTAGATTACAAAGATGTCACTTAACGTTTTGATCTGTTTTTGGAGATGTTTTGTTGTGTGTATCTATTAGATCAGAACTCCTAACAGATGTGGTTTTGCTGTTGTATATTCGACTCTGTGGATTTTGTTTGATGTTATCCAATGCGATTATGGTGATTCTGGGACAAGATTTGAACATAAAATAATTGTCTTACCTGATGGTTAAAGTTTATCCTCATCCATAATCCATGTTTTTCCGTGGGTATCCTAGAGGTGAAGACCGAGCTGTGATTTATCAAACTTGGACACACACACGATAATTACATGAAGTTTTCACTGAGCACAGAAATATTGACACCAATTCGAGGATAAATTATCAGGATTATATCACAGATTCGTGTAACGGTAGATGATGACATTGGAATCTCGCTGGATCATATGTCTTCTTTCGCTTACAATACAGACCGTTATCAGACCTCGGTACAGACTTCATGTGCTGTCAGACTGGAACGTTGATCTTAGTTGATCTGAATGGATAATATAGAAATAGATTAATATTTAGCATAATGTAAATATTTATCTGAATACCTGTCAGATGTGCAGTTAGATCATCAGAACTAGGCCACATGTAAATGTGTAATCCATTTACATGCATACTGTATTTTTTTTAACTCGCCTCTTGATGGGCATGTTTGAAGAACGTATCGTATATTATTGTCATATTGGACATTTTTATTCCCATATTGGACATTTTTATTCCCATATATGGTGATTTTTTTTCAGATCATCCATATTCTTAATCATTTAATTATGTTTCAGTACATGTGTTTTCATTATGTTTTATGTGGGATATACCACCACGCAATATTCAGCAATTTATGACATTTTCACGACATAATAAGGTGTTTTACCATCAGGTCAGGTCTTTCCATGTTTTGTAGGTCGATCCTTATATCTCTGTAGAAGAGTTATCGTCTGTAGAAAGAAAAAAGTTTGAAATTAGATTTACAACAAATCACATTAGGACATCATAACGTTACATGTAGGCTATAGTTGTTATAGTTATGTGAATTTTGTATTCTGTCAGTCATTGATGCTTGTTAGTGTGTACAATAAAGAATTATCTTCTTATCGTATATCTTTTGTTATTCAAAATATTTTGGTGACCTTGAAATTTGTCTCATTTCGATGGCCTGTCTATATGGCGAAGCGTGTTGCGATGAAGCGTAATGATGGAAAATCGCATACATGTATGCCAAGCCATTTTGGCTTCTCATATACCTGACTATATGATATGATAATATGGCAAATTGAAACTGTGAGGATCCTGAAGTAGTCGATAAAGTAGAAAGTTGGAAAAAAAAATATTACTACCCCCCCCCCCTACGGCCACATGCATCCATCAAATCATGAAATGCAGAATAGAATGTATAATGATACAGATTTTAGATGGTAGGATACGGACGGTAGTACGGTCTATTATTCCTGGTTTGCAGTCATCGAAGAGAAAGTGGAGCCCCTCCCCCTTTCAATTTCCCCCTTGAGGATATTACGGTGATTAAGACGATTAAAGTTCAAACACAAATATTAATGGCATATCTACCCCAGATTTGGTACAGGCTCAATCTGTTTCGTCCACTGAGCGATGCACCAACCGTCTGCTCGACGTTTGAGGGTAGACCGGCAGCCAACTATAGTTTGAGAGCGGGAACCAAGCAGACGACAGTTTGTGTCCTTGGGAAAGATTCGCGGTTCCATGGAAGGGACACAACCGTAACACGATTTGCCTCAGTCTTCCAGAAGGCCAGGGTTGTCCCCCTTATGCCATGATATGTTCGCAGGTCACGACGAGCAATATGACACAGAAACTAGAAATCAGTGTTTCAAATATGTCAACGAGAATCTATAAGTGCTGATTGTGAATTACCAGTATCTATTTATATTCAGTTATTTTAGAATGACATTTTCTAGCACAGATACCGATAGCGTACCGGTAACTCTATATTAGTCCGTGTTTCCGCACAGTGAGAAGGACCGAGTTTACTTAGTTTTCCTTCTTAAATGTTCGCTTTGAATAAACTCCTTTATACACCGTCCGTGTATTGATTCCTGTTTCATACTTGTACGGATATTCACAGCTGAGTCTGAAATATTCTGCCCTGAATCAGACTATCTTAAATAATAGATTGAAATTAGTGACCAATCGTTTTCGATTGAAAATCGATCTATTTCAGTTCCTCAGAATCTATTTGATCTACAAATATAGATTAATTATGTTCTTTTTAAATCTAATAGACTGAAAATAATTCCGATCGCACAGAAAGATTGACATTTCAATCCGAGACGATTAGAATTATAATTAGGGATATAGATCCAGTCCACCGGTCTTTCGATTTCATTAATTTAGAGAATAGACCCATAACGAACATAATCACGGCTTGTATCCGGTCAGAAAGAGCCTCTCTCTCTAAAATAATTAGATTGAAATTCAATCTATCGGAGTGAAATAGTGACCAATCTTCTATTGGATTGAAAATATTCAATCTAGTAGAATTGAAAACGATAAAATGAAGCTGTTGCAGACAGAAAATGCAATCTACTAGATTGAATTTTTCCAATCTATAGTAGATGGGATATTCAATCGAATAGATCGGTCACTAACTCCAATCAGATTGATTGGGTTTTCAATCTAATCATTTTAGAGAGCTATCACATCACAGATCGACTCGGAAATAGAGGGAAAACGATTGGCTGCAGAATGTCGGATCTATGCATAATAAATAATTCACCCGAAGAATCTGAGCGAACCTAGTCCAATATGTACCTTGGGCCTTCGACGGACAGAAACCGCATTCGCCGGTGACTCGTTTTGAATCTAGATGTCTTTATCCGAGTATCTCGGTCCGAGTTTGACCTCGATGTTGTGTTAGCGTTAATATCGAAGGTATTCTCTGTCCAGCGAGCTAGGTGTTCATTTCTCTCTCGCTTATTTGAATGGCAACGTTAGAGGGATGCGGTAAGAAACTTCGATTCATAGGGTCTCGAGGAATAAACCACTGGCACGGTTGATTGGCTCGACATCCTGACATTTTTGGCAATCTGAGTCGAAACCCTGCCGTTTGAAATTTCCTAAGGTGACTATTTAAATTGGTCAGCGAGAAATAAACATCCAGCGCGCTCAACGCTGTTCAACGCTGTCAAAATCTATAATCTGGCTACTCTGATATCAAAATCTGGATTGAAGACACTCTCGGCAAATATCCTTCATCTTCCTCATTCACCTTGACAAAAACGACCTACGCCGTTTTTTTTTTTTGGTATGGATGACTGGTCATAATGAATGTCGGATTCGACACCTAAACGTCGTTTTGATAACCTCTGATGTTTTGCGCGCAAAAAAATGCCTCAGTGACGTCAAGTGGGAGAAGCTCCGCCATTGAACAACTCTACTCAAGCTGAACACATACGATATATAATCGAGCAGAACACCAGTAAATATGGCGGATATTCATTTTTTTTATAATAGAAACGATGAATAACATTTGGAGAGGTTATCGTAGGATGAACATTAGGTATACAGTTTATCGATTTATACCGTTTATACAGACATTAGGAGAGTGAAAGTGCCGCAACGTATATTTCCTAAAATAAATATTATTGTTTTTACCAATGAATCCTATCACATCTAATTAAAAAAAACAACACATTAATACGGTACTTAACATATTTACTGGTGTATCGCTCGATTATATATGATGGATGAATGGATGTCCTGGGACACTCACCCCTGGTAGGATGGCCACCGGTCATGTAGAAGACGCCGCGTAACCTGTTCCCCCAATACCACAACTGACACCATACAATCGGACGTTGTATTCATCATTTCTGACACCATACAATCGGACGTTGTATTCACCATTTCTGACACCATACAATCGGACGTTGTATTCACCATTTCTGACACCATACAATCGGACGCTGTATTCATCATTTCTGACACCATACACTCGGACGTTGTATTCACCATTTCTGACACCAAAAAATCGGACGTTGTATTCACCATTTCTGACACCATACAATCGGACGTTGTATTCACCATTTCTGACACCATAGAATCGGACGTTGTATTCAGCATTTCTGACACTATACAATCGGACGCTGTATTTACCATTTCTGACACCATACACTCGGACGTTGTATTCACCATTTCTGACACCATAAAATCGGACGTTGTATTCACCATTTCTGACACCATACAATCGGACGTTGTATTCACCATTTCTGACACCATACAATCGGACGCTGTATTCAGCATTTCTGACACCATACAATCGGACGTTGACACCATACAATCGGACGTTGTATTCAACATTTCTGACACCATACAATCGGACGTTGCATTCACCATTTCTGACACCATACAATCGGACGTTGTATTCGCCATTTCTGACACCATACAATCGGACGTTGTATTCACCATTTCTGACACCATACAATCGGACGTTGTATTCACCATTTCTGACACCATAAAATCAGAATGGCATAGCTTGAGCATTTGTCAATTGCTGAGCTTCCCCCATTTGACGTCACTTGTCAGTTTCGCGCGCAAAAGAGCAATGGCTATCTAAAGAATTTGTAGTAACCATGCAGTCAAACCTGCTCGGACGACCACCCATATACAGCGAACAACTGCCTTTAGCGACCACGTAACTCCCCTGACTGGTTTTCCGTATTAAATTACCTTTATTAAACGGCCACCGGTCAGACGCGACCAGTGACCGCTTTATTTGTCTGTAGTCAAATAAACTTGAGTGTGACATCAAACCAAATTCCCCACTTTATTCGTCTTAAAAATAGGTGTTTTTCTTCATTAAACGATCAGGTGAAATGATAACTTTTTAAAATGGTGGTAGTATAATGACGAATTGAATCTCGAACTCGTGAGATTTCACATCTCCGCTCACCTTCATCAAAAGCGCCCGAATTTCTTGCTGTGTAGGCCAACTGAAGAGTGATTTCAATTAACAGCAATAAATGTTCAGTCTATTAGATCTATGACGTTTTGGCGCTGAGTTCGCTCAAATGCCCAGCTCACTGTGGCTTTGTGCTAGTATGAGGGGAGAGATGTTAAACCACTGATGATCGCCAGAGCCAGACGAATCCGCTGTTTTGACAGGATTGACCATATATATTTTTCATTACAAAACCCATGGTATCCACAATCTTTACATTGGAGAACAGCGAAACTGATAGATCAGATTTATCCTATACAGTACGGTAAGGGAAATCATTCTGGCGGAATATGATTGTTGTTCTATAGTCGAACACAAGTTCACCAACAATAAATGTGATGAGTTTGGCGTCACGGGTCATGTAATTTTCATTCACTAAAGTTGTTCTTAACGCCAACACTGCGAAATAAAATGTGTTGAATCCATTTTAGCACTGGAAATGTTTTGCAACTAACACAATTCGTGGTAAAAATCAACACAAATTGGTGTTGAAAAGGGTATGATTTTGTGTTGATATGTTGACTTCAACGTGAATTGCTGGTGATTCCAAAACAGAATGTTTGTGTTGAAATCATGTTAGCACCAAATTGTGTTAAAAATACAGTTTTTTTTCTCAGTGTATTATGGCCATCGTGTGTCTATTCGAGTTTTGCTCCTCTAAACACAATGGCACAAGGATGACGGGCACAGTTTTTTCTTAACGTGAGAATGCATATTCTAATCAGACCGCCGGCGTACAAACCATATACTCACATTGAATATACAAATGGTTTCTCCGGTGCATGATATAAAGAGCGCCAGGTAATAGTTGAGATTACATCGATCGCTTTCTTTGCAGTTTCACATTAGTGGAAGTAGTCTTGTCTTTAATTACGACCTCAAAACGATATTCTATGTTAATTCACACAAGAGGAATACAGAATAAAATGTACTGGAACACAGGCATAATCACACCCATAACAGTTGAATGGTTCCGCACATATCTACGTTTCGTTGTCCCCATTCGGTAAATTCTGTCCTCTGGATTAGGCAGACTCCAAATACTTAAATCGGTTCACTTTTATATGCGATTTCATGGCTTGCTGCACAAATGCAACACGACTTATATTCAATGGATGACTTTTCTTTTATGTCAGTTTTCCCGTGGTCAGCATGATAGTTCCGTAATTTATACCGGTCACACATTCTAAACTATATTCAGCATATTAAATAACTTGATATTCAGTTGTAGCACTTATACATACAGTGTCTTTAATTCAGGAACCAAATTCAGGCACCAAAAGAACGCGTCTACGTTCATTCACACAACTATTCGTGAGCACCTGTAATCACAATCAGAGCGCTTGTATGGTTTATTTCATATCTACGTATATTCAGCATATTATATAACTTGATATTCAGGTCAAGGAACACGGGACATTTAAATGGCTTTTCTCTTTTGTGCGTATTTTGGTGTTCATCTTGCTTAGCCCGGTGTTTCACACTGGGTACACACTCTGGACGAATATTCAGCAGTTTAAATAATTCGATATTCGGGTCTAGCATCTGAACATATACGTACGGAACATTTGAATGGATCCTGTCT
>JAVTVY010011610.1:0-50226 GCA_036873755.1 Hanleya hanleyi
ACCGGAGTATAGAGAGAGCGCCCATTACCGTGACCCAACGCAATGAAGCCCAAGTCCGCCGTGTGTTGTAGCGAACGACGAAGGCGGAGTACAAGGTCGGGGACCCTGTACGGATCAGTAAATTCAAGGGCAAGTTCGAGAAAAGTTACTTGCCCAACTGGAGCGATGAGCACTTCCTGATTAAACGGCGCCTACCCCAACAGCAGCGAGTCTATGAACTGGAAGATCTTCAAGGGAACCGTTGCTAGGGACGTTTTACGAGATGGAATTACAGCCTGTCGTAAAAACACAGCAAGACTACTACACGGTGGAGCAGATTTGAAAACGGAACGTCGACGTGGCAAACTGTTTCATTTCGTCAAATGGCAAGGCTGGCCCAGTTCCTTCAATTCCTGGGTCGCTGCCAACCAGGTGAAACGACTATAAAGCCAGACACCACTGCCGTCCTCCTTCATTTCACGTCCGACCACAGTGCTATGGACCAACAGCAGCTGCCTCTGAACACAGCGTCTCCCAAAACGCGCAAAGCACAAGTGGGCTTTGTGGTGCTAGTGCTAACCCTGCTGAGTGTGTTGTACGGAGGTGTGTTTTACGACGTAGCCTATGTCAGCACGTTACTTAACCAACTGAGAACACCAACCACCAGTGAAACCGGTCTACAGAGAGCACCAGTCGTATCGAGCCCAGTCACCACCACCACACCCCGTTTACAAGCCACGTCGAGCTCCACACCTACACCAAGTACATCCACTACGTCTGAACACCCACCGGATTTCATCCCTCACAGTGAACCGACAACGACGACCCACGTTGTACCCACCCCCATCATCATCCCTCGCAGTGAACAGACAACGACGACCGACGTTGTACCCACCACCACTCCAGTTCACTCGTACGAAATTTACAAGAGCGGGTTACCACGACAACGGATACACCTCGAACCATGGACCCTGGGTGGCAGCATCCCTTCACTTGCGTCATCGCAGGACCGACGGGTTCCGGCAAAACGCACTTCGTCAGAAAGCTCCTTCAACACGCCGACAGCATGATCACCCCACCCATTGCTCGAGTCGTGTGGTGTTACGGAGAATGGCGGGCAGCGTATGCAGCAATGCCCCACATCACGTTCGTGGAAGGCCTACCCAACCTGGCCGATTTGGAACCCGACACCTTGGTGGTTCTGGATGATCTCATGGCGGAGACGGATGCGCGGGTGACCCAACTCTTTACCAAAGGCAGCCATCATCGACGGCTCAGCATCATCTACATTGTGCAGAATCTGTTCAGTAAAAACAAAGAACATAGGAACATCAGCTTAACTGCCCACTACCTGGTGGTCTTCAAAAACCCGAGAGATACCACTCAACTGCTGCACCTGGCCAGACAGATGTATCCCGGCCAAACACCGTTTGCGTTGGAAGCCTTTAAAGATGCCACAACCCCTCAGCACGGGTATATGCTCTTCGACCTCAAGCAAGCCACCCCCGAACATCTTCGACTACGGACCGGCATCTTTCCCGGAGAGGCCCACCACGTGTACATGCAAAAATAATGTAAACACACCCACAGTGGCTCCCCCAGCTGGGCTGTGTGTGTGTTTGATGATGGGGAATAATAAAAAGAATGAATACCACAGCAGGGTTGACTTTGTCTCTGAGATAGATAAAAAGAGCAGAGTTGTGGGTTCTAGCATTAGTTGTACAGGATGTCTGCGCGAGTACGGAAGCACGCTCCCACGCTCCGTGTATTGAAGACGGCTCCACCCGAGTTAGTCCGAACCATTATACGCGGTGCGGATCCTGACCTTGTACGCTGTCTGTGCGAGATCGGGTACAACCTGTTAAAAGGCAACGTACCACTGACTCCGGCTCAGAAGACCAAGTTGGCCAAACATAAGACAGGTCTCCGAACCTTAGTCCAGAAGCGGGTCCCTCAAACACAAAAGAAAAGGTGTTACAGAAAGGCGGCTTTCTCGGGGCCATCTTAGCACCGTTGGCCGCTTCCGTGTTGGGTCCAGTATTGGGTGGACTCTTCGGCCGACAATGAACCACACGAAAAAAATGGTCCTCGTCGAACCTCGTTTCCTGCAAAACCTCCAATCACCCTACCCTGTCCCACCTACGGTGAAGACCATAAACACCCTCGATGGAGAGATGCAACAGATCTTACAGAGACCGGGGTTAAGGGACAGTGAGAAAGTACAACGGTACAATGAGACGCTTCAACGGTACATGACGTTCATGGACCAATACAAAACTCGCTCTACCCCAGCAACAGCACCACCACCACCACCACCACCACCACGTGACAGACCGCCGACCTCAGCACCGTTCCAACAGTCGCCATTACCAGGGGTAGCCCCCACAGCCCCACAGTGGGTGGAAGACGAAGTGCTGAAGAGTGTACCTGCCTCGTTCAAGAAACAAGCTGGCCTGGTATTACAACGGATGAAACAGAATCCTAACATGACTTGGAATGATAAAGGCGAACTCCTGGTACAGAATCAGGTGGTCCCTGGGACCCACATGACGGATTTAGTGAATGACCTGATGCGTCAACGCAGGTCGCACACGGATCCTCGAGGATGGGAGGTCTTCGCTCATGGCTTGAAAGACATGCATGTACCACAGGAATTGGTGGGGAACCCCCACCGCTGGGCCTTTATGCAGCGTGACTCACCGACTCGTGCACCACGACTCTCACCACAACCTTGGGAGTCCGACTGGGAACCGGAGTCACCCCCCAAAACTCCACCACCACCACAACGGGCACCTTCTTTTCAGACCTTTAAAAAACCACCCTCGATCAGGACACCCCACATCTCCAGAGCCGTGACACGTAGCAAGTCAACGCGACGAACACGACGCCGGACACAACCGCCCAAAGCCTGGAACACCTATTAAAACCAACAGCAGCAGCAGGACAGCTCAGTCGCCATGTTTTACCTGACCCTACCCAGTAACAGTTCGCTGGATGTGTTTCCTGACAACACCGTGGCCAAGTACGTCACCCAGTTACCGCAACCGTTACATTTACCTGGACGCTGGGAATGTGGCCTCTTGGATATCCAATACCCTTACTCGTGGTACAACGTGCGAGCCAATGAAGTGTGGTACGAGGTGACCTACGAAGGCAAAAACACCCGACTCACCCTGCCCGAAGGCCAATACGATACCCCCAAGGAGTTCATGGGTGGGCTGACAAGACTGTTGCATTATAAGGCTCTACGGGAGGTCAGGAATACTTCAAAACCCATCAAATCCTTTCCTTTCAAGAATCACGTGGACTTCGATTACAACGCACACAACGACAAGGCAGAGCTTATCGTCTCCGGCAAGGTGAGTGTCGTACTGAGTCCTATCCTACAGCAAATGCTGGGTTTCGATCTAAAGACGTTCGCTGGTCCCACCGAACACCATGGCGAGATGCCGATGGATATGAAGTCAGGTATGTACGGACTCTACGTCTACTCGGACGTGGTGGACAACCACATCGTGGGCGATATCAACACACCTCTGTTACGGGTGGTCCCCATTAAAAAGACGTATGGAGGTCAAGTCACCCACAGTTTCACCCACATGCTCTTCTTGCCCGTACGACAAACTGACATCAACACGATCACGGTGGATATAAGAGATGACACGGGACGACCGGTGGCATTCGAACGAGGAAAATTGGTGCTGACACTTCATTTTCGACAAGCACGTGCTCCCCACTTTGCATAATGAAAGTACCTTACGAGTGCGATGCACGCAGCTATATGGACTATTATGCCCAACAGGCCGGGAGTGGCTTTCCGGTCTTTAGCGGTGCACGCATGCAACGAGGACATGGGCTGGGGAACATACTCGGCAGCATCGTCAAAACGTTCCTGCCCTTGGTGACGCGTGGGGTGAAAGCAATCGGCAAACAAGCGGTACGCAGTGGACTGCAAGTGGCTGGTGATGTCTTGGGGGGTACGGCACCCAAAGAATCCTTGAAACAGCGGGCCAAAGAAGCGGGAGGCGTCTTGGTGGCCAAAGCACAACGCACCGTAGGGAATAAAAGAGCTGCCCCACCGAGACCACGCACCAGTCGACGACCGACCCAGCGACGACACACATCGAAGAAGACAAAGGATATCTTTTCTTAAAACATGTCATTGATCCACGCCGAGTCCTGCCCCTCCACCAACAGTGAATTTGATTTGTGGACCGTGCCGCCCACACAGACCAGTGTCGAACAAGGATTATGGGTGGAGCATCTCCCGCTCTCAAGCATCAACGAAACCGGGCCCATCGAGTTCACCATCAGTAATGCGGATACGGCCTATGTGAATTTAGCCCATACATACTTGTATGTGAAAGCCAAGGTGGTCAGTGGGGATGGCACCAGAATCGTCCAAGCTGCAACGGTGGGCCCGACGAATCTCTGGCTGCACTCGATGTTTCAACAGGTGGATATTTTTCTCAGCGACAAACTTCATCAGTGACTCGACCAACACGTACCCCTATCGAGCCTACATCGAGACACTGTTGTCGTATGGCCGAGAGGCTAAAAAGTCTCAGCTGACAGCCGCTTTATTCTACCAGGACACACCCGAGCACATGGACACGGTGGACAATGTGGGATATAACAAACGGAAGGCTTTCACTGCGAACGGTGCCTTGGTGGATCTCATGGGTCGACTGCACGCAGACATGTTCATGCAAGACCGGTACCTCTTGAACAAGATCCCCATCAAAATCCGACTGATACGGGCGCTTCCGACCTTCGCCTTGATGGCCACTAACGTAGAGGGGCATGCAGCGGACTATAAGATTGTCATCCAAGACGCAGTCCTGTATGTCCGAAAAGTGAAACAGAATCCAGCCGTTCAATTGGGACACATGAAAGCCTTGGAAACAAAACCAGCCCAGTACCCTATCCGACGTGTACAAACCAAAGTGTTCTCTGTGCCTGCTGGAAATATGGGCGCCAACAAAGAAAACCTGATCAAGCGATTGATCCTGGCCTGTGTGGAAAATACCAGTTTCAGCGGAGCCTACCCAGAGAATCCGTTTGACTTTCAACATTTCGGCATCAATTTTGTGGCCCTGCATGTGGATGGACAACAGGTGCCAGCCACGGCCTTAACACCGAACTTTGGGCGGAGGAATTTCATTCGAGCCTATCAGAGCCTGTTTACAGCCACCGGTCAAATCAACCAGGACGAAGGGAATTTCATCAGTCGGGAGCACTACGCGAACGGATACACGTTGTTCTGTTTCGATCTAACCCCCACCTTAGAGAACGACCATCAGCTGGCCCTGCCCAAGCAAGGCAACTTACGGTTGGAAATCCACTTTGCACGAACCCTGGCGACCACCGTCAATGTGATCTGCTACGCCGAGTTTGACAACATCATTCAAGTGGACAAGGCGCGCAACGTCCTGTGTGACTTCTCCACCTAACATGGATACAGGCCAGATAACCACCGTGCTGGAGAATGACCCAGAGACACGTATGGTCTTTCAAGGGGTGTTCGGCCGAGATGTGTTTCCATTAGACCGTATGTATCCTGCTGCTTACGTTCTCAACACGGACCCGATGGATCGGCCCGGTGAACACTGGGTGGCCGTGTACTTGACAGAACAGTAGGGTGAATACTTTGACCCGTACGGCCTGCCACCCCTCCATCCCGATTTAACAGACTTCATGGATCAAGGCACAGAGACGTGGTGTTGGAACAGTCAAACGTTGCAAAGCCTGACCAGTGGCGTGTGCGGACAATATTGCTTGTTTTACCTGTACCATCGATGCCGGGAAGACCCTTATCTACCATCGTACAGATGTTTGACGAGTACCCCCAGGCCGAGGACCGCGATGTACTCGTCTATGACTGGGCCGCCCATCATTTCAATGTACAAGCCCCGTTCTGGGCTTAAGTTAATGACAAGCCCCTTGTTCTGTGCTTAAGTTTACAAGCCCCTTGTTCTGGGCTTCAATGTACAAGCCCCTTGTTCTGGGCTTCAGTTAATTACAAGCCCCTTGTTCTGGGCTTCAGTTTTCACGTGGTTGTTCTCACGTTGTTGTTGTTCACTGAATAAAAAAAAAGAGATCTCACCAAAAAAACCCTGTCTTGTGTGTTTTATTCATAATGCATCAATGCCCAATGTGGAGATTCAGTCAAACTGAAAATCAGTGGTGTAGGATGGGGCCAAAATGTAACCCATCAAGGTTAGAATGCAAGAGCACTATAGTAAAAATAGAGAGCCAATGAAATCAGCCCACAGACCAAGTACGTGTTTTTGGTCTAGATTTGGAGCGGGCATTTCATTGAGGTGCGTGTATACGGTGAGTGAAGAGACTCGTCCAACACGTATAGATTAAGTTTATTACTATAAGTTCTATATAACCCATCAAGGTTAGAATGCAATATAGTAAAATAGAGAGCCAATGAAATCAGCCCACAGACCAAGTACGTGTTTTTGGTCTAGGTTTGGAGCGGGCATTTCATTAAAGTGCGTGTATACGGTGAGTGAAGACTCGTCCAACACGTATAGATTAACACCGTATTAGCCAATCAGTGGCCTAGAATGGAGCCAAAGCTAACCCATCCATGTCCAGAAAACATTACCAGGGTGTACAAGAACCCGGATGTAGGAGCGGACGTCAGCGAAAGCACACCGTGAGTACCCCAATTCGATTGGCTGATTGTTCGACCGCTGATTGGTGCAAATGGAACTGCCCATCTTTCCCAGGTTCATCTAGAATCCCCTTTTTTGTGCTCAAGCACTGACTATGGCGATGCCGCAACATTGTCTCATTGGACATTGGACCGTTTGACCTGGATGTGATCATTTGACCTGACATGCGTGCGCGCGCGCACTGCCGGTGATGACGCGCACTTCCGGAGACCTCGCGCGCGCTGCGACCGGAGAACCCGCGCGCGCGCGCGCCGCTCGCGCTGGGGGGCCGGGGCGGGCCGCGCCGGGAAAAACATAAACCCGGCGGTTGAACATACGGACGTGTCAACCGCCCCACGTGACCTGCGCAGCAGAATGGAAACGACACCCTAGTGTAACTCCCTCACCTAGGCTTCACATGGATACCTCACTCGATCCCATCGACCCACTAGGGGCCCACCTACACCCCAACACGTCTATTTCTATACTACGGCCAGACTGCGCATGCGCAGAATGCCCATAGTTCAACCCCACACCCAGCCCCATCAGATGCCCCTTCACGAATGAGTGATACCTCACTCGACCCCATTGGACCATTCGTGGCTCCCCTAGCTCCAACACGTCTAGCGGGACCCATACAGGGTCCAGTTTTCGACACTAGGCGACCACATCCCGACAGAAATGGCCAGTTTTCGACACCGGATGTGCCGCCATCTTGAACATACGTGCCGCTATCTTGGATATGTCCCATAATGCACCGGGTCAAACTACTCGCTTCTGATTGGACGAGAGCTCCGTGGCGGATTTGAAATACTCGCTTCTGATTGGACGAGAGCTCCGCATTGCGCTGCATGCAGAAATGATAGTTCAACATAACCCCAGTCTGACATTGGGATGCTGCTACCTTAGGCTTTCATTTTGATACTTCTCATCAACTTGACTGGACTATTAGGCTCTCCTGCATCTTTAAACACCTTTGGTGGTGCACACAGAATGGTGACGTGTACCTGGTACAGCACCTAGCCAGATGCTCCTTCACATAAGCTTCACTTGGATACCTCACTCGACCCCATCGGACCATGAGTAACTCCCCTAGCTCCCAAAACGTCTAGCGGGACCCATACAGGGTCCAGTTTTCGACACTAGGTGACCATATCCCGATAAAATGGCCAGTTTTCGACACCGGATGTGCCGCCATCTTGAACATACGTGCCGCCATCTTGGATATGCCCCATAATGCACCGGGTCAAAATACTCGCTTCTGATTGGACGAGTGCTGTGTGACGGATTTGAAATACTCGCTTCTGATTGGACGAGAGCTCCGCATTGCGTCTGCGCATGCGCAGAATGATATTCCTACCGCACACTCAACCCATCAGATGCCCCTTCACCTAGGCTTCACTTTAATACCTCACTCAACTCCATTGGACCATTAGGGGCTCCCCTACATCCCAAAACGTCTATGCGCATGCGCAGAATGGTGACAACGCCCGAGCCGCTAGTCCAGTCAGATGCCCCTTCACATAAGCTTCACTTGGATACCTCACTCGACCCCATCGGACCATGAGTAACTCCCCTAGCTCCCAATACGTCTATTTCCATACCCTTGGGCCACCGCGCATGCGCAGAATGCTGATATTTCAACCCCACACCCAGCCCATCAGATGCCCCTTCACATAAGCTTCACTTTGATACCTCACTCGACCCCATTGGACCATTAGGGACTCCCCTGGCTCCAAAACGTCTATTTTCATACCCTTCGGCCACCGCGCATGCGCAGAATGCCGATAGTTCAACCCCACACCCAGCCCATTAGATGCCCCTTCACATAAGCTTCACTTTGATACCTCACTCGACCCCATCGGACCATTTTATCTAGGGACTACTTTTCTCCGCGGAAGCTTTTTCCCGAGACCGAATCACCGCCAAAACCGCGGCCAGACCGCATCACCGCGGATGAATACATCCTGAATACATCCCCTGCAACAATTGGAACTCTCCTGGATTGGAGGTAGCTTTTGGTCTTTCTGCCGGAACTATAGTTCACTTGACCTCTCTCTCCGCCACGTGACCGCCACAAATTATGCAAATTTTTGAGGTCAATACGACTTTAAATCAGTTTTACCTACTACTTACGATTTTAACCAGAGGGCAAAACAGAGTCGGTAATTCTCTTCCTTTGCTTTTGAAAGTGGAAACTATTAGTTTCGTGCTCATGGCAAAAAGACCAAAAATACTAGTATTCAAAGAACCTCAAATGGGCAAAGGTATAGTATGACATCAAGTGTGTTGAGCACACATTACTCGAGATCTATAGGTTTGAATACTTCTGATTATAATTCCTCTACTTCTTGTTCTTGTTCTTCTTCTTCTTCTTCCAAATAACGTAGGCGACAGCCTCTTATAATATAGAATAAATCTATGTCCTGCCGGAATATGCAGTCTAGACGGAATAGGCGAGGTATTTTTTTTTAGATGGACGGACAGATTTACCTTGGCACTCCATCGTGATACGATGGACACTAGTGCAAAACACGCCGTGTAACCCGTTCTCCCACATCTTCCTACTTATGATCCCATGTATTGACACTAGTGCCATATCTGCCACGTGTCGTTTTATCTGCCCGTCCATCCCCCCCCCCGTACTGTTTTGTCAGCTGTTTGCAATATATGCTCGATCTTTGATGCATGAGCAACACACTAAAAAATGCCATCCGCTCATTCGTCTTATTTCACATCCGTAGCTGACCCATTGATTCGACAGCATTTCAAGCATCCTCATGCCTCCTCATATACCCCCGAATTAAATGAATTTTACTATAAAGCTCACAATATGTTATATTTTACAACTGGCAATGTCTCGAGCAATTATCTGCGTGAGTTTACATAAGTACTATAATATTATCTTAGTTAGGTTGAACTAGTCAAGCTAATCCAGTGTCCTCGTTGTGACACCTGATACCATAAGATAGGATATTTCCCAATATATGTTTTATTATATTTCTAGGAAATAACGCATCTAGGTGAGTCTATGTACGTCTCTTTGGGAGAGCATATATGATTTATTTTCACAATGCAGGTTCCATAAGATGTTGATATTTTGGCAATGCACAAACAATGGCTTATCAATATCGATTACAATAATATATTTAACTAGGTTGCGCATTTTATAAAGTAGATCAATGTAGTACAACGCAGCAACTTCAGTCGTTCAATCCAGCCAAGGGAACATTTCACTTGACTGGATCGAACGGCTGGAGTTTCTGAGTTATTATAGCAGAAACCGTGAAAATGAACATCAGGATTTGCTATAGAACTGAACAGACCCACACAACTTACCACTACTTTAACCAGATGTTGCAGATGTTGCAGAGTTGCGCTGATTATTATTTATCGAACAAAATGCAAACACGCGAGTACGCGCCGGAACAGTTTCTGAAGGTTATGTATCTCGAGTAAAATTTTCAGAAACGAAATATGGACCTCGAGCTCAAAATATATGACAGCATTGTAGGTTTTAAGAACTGTACGTAAGTGATAGGCGTGTCATATAATGAGTTTACATGTTACAATACAATGTGTGTAACTATAGCTTTGTCACTGACTATAAGGAATCACATGACTCATCTCTGTCTTCCTGTTGAGTAAACCAGTTCAGTTGTATGGAAATACAAGTGTTCGTCTCTGTCGATTTACATGTAGATAATAACATGATATGGTGTCAGAGTGGTTTTAGACATTAAGAAGAATGGCTAAATTCGACCCACCAGAGACTTTCGCTTTCGAGAGACCATCGGAATGGCCAGAGTGGAACGCACGTTTCGCCCGATTCCGGCTCGCTTCAAAACTTCACAAGGAGGACGGCGAAGTACAGGTCAGTTCATTGATTTATGCGATGGGGGCACAAGCTGAACACGTCTTTAAGTCGTTCGTCTTGAACGAAAACGAGAAGAAAGACTATGATCTGGTTTTGAAGAAATTCTGTGAGCATTTTGTTCCAAAGAGAAATGTTATATTTGAACGCTGTAAATTCCATCAGTGCACTCAAAAAACTGGGGAGAGTGTTGAATCATTTGTACGGAATTTATATGAACTCAGTTAACACTGTGATTTTGGTGACACAAAAAGTCAGCAAATTAGAGACAGAATAGTGATTGGTATTCAAGACAAACAAGTCTCACAGAGATTACAAATGAAAACGGAACTGACCCTCGAACAAGCAATTGAACTATCACGTCATTCTGAATTAGTGAAAAGCCAAAATTCAGAAACTGGGTCACCACCGACGCTACAGGCAGAAGAGCTAACACGTGGGCGCAAACCTATAGTCTATGCCAAACAGAAAGGCACTAGCCGATTTCAGACCGGACAAGGGGCCAAGCCTAAACCAGTGGTCAAACCATCATAAAAAGACAACCGCTGTACATGCTGTAATCGATATCACAGTCGAAATAAATGTCCAGCAAAATATGCTGAATGCAGGCGCTGTCATCGGAAGGGGCATTACGAGCGTTGTTGTTTCACGAAAAACATTGACAACGTTACTGATGACACAAGGGAGCCAACTCTTGACGAGAAAGGACGTTATTTTCTCGGTTCGGTAAATTGTACAAATTCCAGGGAACCAGCATGGTTTATCAATCTGAAAATTCAGAACAAATCGGTTCCGTTTAAAATCGACTCCGGCGCTGACGTGACAATTATTTCTGAAGAGACATATAATTCGCTACACCCAAAGCAACTCCCCTAGCTCCCAAAACGTCTAGCGGGACCCATACAGGGTCCAGTTTTCGACACTAGGTGACCACATCCCGATAAAATGGCCAGTTTTCGACACCGGATGTGCCGCCATCTTGAACATACGTGCCGCCATCTTGGATATG
Organism: Hanleya hanleyi; assembly: GCA_036873755.1. Classification (NCBI taxonomy): domain Eukaryota; kingdom Metazoa; phylum Mollusca; class Polyplacophora; order Lepidopleurida; family Hanleyidae; genus Hanleya; species Hanleya hanleyi. Next base: position 11,531 of record JAVTVY010011610.1, read on the forward strand.
CCCCATAATGCACCGGGTCAAAATACTCGCTTCTGATTGGACGAGTGCTGTGTGACGGATTTGAAATACTCGCTTCTGATTGGACGAGAGCTCCGCATTGCATCTGTGCATGCGCAGAATGATATTCCTACCGCACACCCAACCCATCAGATGCCCCTTCACCTAGGCTTCACTTTGATACCTCACTCGACCCCATTGGACCATCAGGGGCTCCCCTACATCCCAAAACGTCTATGCGCATGCGCAGAATGGTGACAACGCACGAGCCGCTAGTCCAGTCAGATGCCCCTTCACATTAGCTTCACTTGGATACCTCACTCGACCCCATCGGACCATGAGTAACTCCCCTAGCTCCCAACACGTCTATTTCCATACCCTTGGGCCACCGCGCATGCGCAGAATGCTGATATTTCAACCCCCCACCCAGCCCATCAGATGCCCCTTCACATAAGCTTCACTTTGATACCTCACTCGACCCCATTGGACCATTAGGGACTCCCCTGGCTCCAAAACGTCTATTTTCATACCCTTCGGCCACCGCGCATGCGCAGAATGCCGATAGTTCAACCCCACACCCAGCCCATTAGATGCCCCTTCACATAAGCTTCACTTTGATACCTCGCTCGACCCAATCGGACCATTTTATCTAGGGACTACTTTTTCTCCGCGGAAGCTTTTTCCCGACACCGAATCACCGCCAAAACCGCGGCCAGACCGCATCACCGCGGATGAATACATCCTGAATACATCCCCTGCAACAATTGGAACTCTCCTGGATTGGAGGTAGCTTTTGGTCTTTCTGCCGGAACTATAGTTCACTTGACCTCTCTCTCTCCGCCACGTGACCGCCACAAATTATGCAAATTTTTGAGGTCAATACGACTTTAAATCAGTTTTACCTACTACTTACGATTTTAACCAGAGGGCAAAACAGAGTCGGTAATTCTCTTCCTTTGCTTTTGAAAGTGGAAACTATTAGTTTCGTGCTCATGGCAAAAAGACCAAAAATACTAGTATTCAAAGAACCTCAAATGGGCAAAGGTATAGTATGACATCAAGTGTGTTGAGCACACATTACTCGAGATCTATAGGTTTGAATACTTCTGATTATAATTCCTCTACTTCTTGTTCTTGTTCTTCTTCTTCTTCTTCCAAATAACGTAGGCGACAGCCTCTTATAATATAGAATAAATCTATGTCCTGCCGGAATATGCAGTCTAGACGGAATAGGCGAGGTATTTTTTTTTAGATGGACGGACAGATTTACCTTGGCACTCCATCGTGATACGATGGACACTAGTGCAAAACACGCCGTGTAACCCGTTCTCCCACATCTTCCTACTTATGATCCCATGTATTGACACTAGTGCCATATCTGCCACGTGTCGTTTTATCTGCCCGTCCATCCCCCCCCCCGTACTGTTTTGTCAGCTGTTTGCAATATATGCTCGATCTTTGATGCATGAGCAACACACTAAAAAATGCCATCCGCTCATTCGTCTTATTTCACATCCGTAGCTGACCCATTGATTCGACAGCATTTCAAGCATCCTCATGCCTCCTCATATACCCCCGAATTAAATGAATTTTACTATAAAGCTCACAATATGTTATATTTTACAACTGGCAATGTCTCGAGCAATTATCTGCGTGAGTTTACATAAGTACTATAATATTATCTTAGTTAGGTTGAACTAGTCAAGCTAATCCAGTGTCCTCGTTGTGACACCTGATACCATAAGATAGGATATTTCCCAATATATGTTTTATTATATTTCTAGGAAATAACGCATCTAGGTGAGTCTATGTACGTCTCTTTGGGAGAGCATATATGATTTATTTTCACAATGCAGGTTCCATAAGATGTTGATATTTTGGCAATGCACAAACAATGGCTTATCAATATCGATTACAATAATATATTTAACTAGGTTGCGCATTTTATAAAGTAGATCAATGTAGTACAACGCAGCAACTTCAGTCGTTCAATCCAGCCAAGGGAACATTTCACTTGACTGGATCGAACGGCTGGAGTTTCTGAGTTATTATAGCAGAAACCGTGAAAATGAACATCAGGATTTGCTATAGAACTGAACAGACCCACACAACTTACCACTACTTTAACCAGATGTTGCAGATGTTGCAGAGTTGCGCTGATTATTATTTATCGAACAAAATGCAAACACGCGAGTACGCGCCGGAACAGTTTCTGAAGGTTATGTATCTCGAGTAAAATTTTCAGAAACGAAATATGGACCTCGAGCTCAAAATATATGACAGCATTGTAGGTTTTAAGAACTGTACGTAAGTGATAGGCGTGTCATATAATGAGTTTACATGTTACAATACAATGTGTGTAACTATAGCTTTGTCACTGACTATAGGGAATCACATGACTCATCTCTGTCTTCCTGTTGAGTAAACCAGTTCAGTTGTATGGAAATACAAGTGTTCGTCTCTGTCGATTTACATGTAGATAATAACATGATATGGTGTCAGAGTGGTTTTAGACATTAAGAAGAATGGCTAAATTCGACCCACCAGAGACTTTCGCTTTCGAGAGACCATCGGAATGGCCAGAGTGGAACGCACGTTTCGCCCGATTCCGGCTCGCTTCAAAACTTCACAAGGAGGACGGCGAAGTACAGGTCAGTTCATTGATTTATGCGATGGGGGCACAAGCTGAACACGTCTTTAAGTCGTTCGTCTTGAACGAAAACGAGAAGAAAGACTATGATCTGGTTTTGAAGAAATTCTGTGAGCATTTTGTTCCAAAGAGAAATGTTATATTTGAACGCTGTAAATTCCATCAGTGCACTCAAAAAACTGGGGAGAGTGTTGAATCATTTGTACGGAATTTATATGAACTCAGTTAACACTGTGATTTTGGTGACACAAAAAGTCAGCAAATTAGAGACAGAATAGTGATTGGTATTCAAGACAAACAAGTCTCACAGAGATTACAAATGAAAACGGAACTGACCCTCGAACAAGCAATTGAACTATCACGTCATTCTGAATTAGTGAAAAGCCAAAATTCAGAAACTGGGTCACCACCGACGCTACAGGCAGAAGAGCTAACACGTGGGCGCAAACCTATAGTCTATGCCAAACAGAAAGGCACTAGCCGATTTCAGACCGGACAAGGGGCCAAGCCTAAACCAGTGGTCAAACCATCATAAAAAGACAACCGCTGTACATGCTGTAATCGATATCACAGTCGAAATAAATGTCCAGCAAAATATGCTGAATGCAGGCGCTGTCATCGGAAGGGGCATTACGAGCGTTGTTGTTTCACGAAAAACATTGACAACGTTACTGATGACACAAGGGAGCCAACTCTTGACGAGAAAGGACGTTATTTTCTCGGTTCGGTAAATTGTACAAATTCCAGGGAACCAGCATGGTTTATCAATCTGAAAATTCAGAACAAATCGGTTCCGTTTAAAATCGACTCCGGCGCTGACGTGACAATTATCTCTGAAGAGACATATAATTCGCTACACCCAAAGCCGAAGATCGATCGTGCAACTGCGAACTTACACAGTCCAGAGGGAACACTAAATAGTTTGGGTGAATTCACTACTACAGTCTGTCGGAATGATGAGGAGTACACTGTAAACATATTTGTTGTTTCCGGAACACCAAATAATCTCCTCAGTCGTGATGTTGCTGTCAACATGGGCCTAATTCAGAGAATGGATGAAATCAACGATGATTTATTCGGCGACATAGGTCTAATGGTAGGAGATCCGGTCAAAATCAAGTTACGAGAGGACACCGTCCCTTACGCTGTACACACAGCACGCCGTATACCCATTCCGCTACTACCGAAAGTTGAAGCTGAACTCAAGCGGATGGAGGAAGCTGGAGTTATTGAAAAGATAACAGCCTACTGAATGGTGTGCGCCAATGGTTCCAGTCGTGAAACCAAACGGAAAAGTACGTATATGTGTAGATTTGAGACATCTGAACAGAGCGGTCAAGCGTGAACGATACATATTACCGACCATCGATGATGTCTTACACAAAATGGGAAATACTAAATATTTCTCGAGGCTGGATGCAAGTTCTGGATTCTATCAAATCCCATTGGATCGTGAGAGCTCCAAGCTCACATGCTTTCTCAGCCCGTGGGGCAGATTTTTCTTCAAAAGGCTTCCCTTCGGGATCTCAAGTGCTCCAGAAATCTTCACACGTAAAGTCACCGACTTACTCCAAGGGTTAGAAGGCACAGCCGCGTTTATGGACGATATTTACGTTGGCGGTTCTACACGCGAAGAGCACGATAGAAACCTTGCAAGAGTCATGGAACGCATACGCACATCGAAGATGAAGCTGAACAGAGACAAATTTGTTCATTGTCAAACTGAGATGGATGTTGTAGGTCACCGCCTTGGTGCTGATGGCATCAGCCCTCACCCTGATAAGGTCAAAATTCGTGAGCTGAAGACTCCTACTGACGTCACAGAACTCCGTCGCGTCCTTGGAATGATAAATTACCTCGGACAATACTTATCAAATCTGTCAGAAATATTGCAACCTCTCAACGAATTGCTCAAGTCTGACAAGGTGTGGACATGGGGACCATCTCAGGATGAAGCATTCTCCAAAGTCAGAGATTCTAGCTACATCACCTGTATTGGCAATTTATGACGTAACACTACCGACGATGGTTAGTGCTGACGCGTCACGATACGGGATAGGTGGAGTACTTCTACAGCAACACGCGTCGGAATGGAAACCTGTAGCCTACTGTTCACGGACATTAACCGAGACAGAAAAACGGTACGCACAGATAGAAAAAGAGGGTCTCGCATCCGTGTGGACAAGCGAAAAGTTTTCGAGATACTTAGTTGGATTGGAATCCTACCGTCTTGTGACTGATCACAAACTGCTTGTTCCACTGATCAACAACAAGGATATTGATCAGGTACCAATTCGCTGTCAGCGACTCCTTATGAGGTTGATGAGATTCAACCCAATTGCAGAACACTCCCCAGGGAAATCTATGTTCGTAGCTGATACGCTGTCACGCATTCCTTTGTCAACACCCGAGGTAAACGACTTAGAGCTACATGTCATCGCTCACGTGAACGCGATCACAGCTGATTGGCCGGTTTCCAATGAGAAACTTGAGAAAATTCGACAAGCTACCGAAAATGATGACAAACTGACTAGAGTTATCCATTTGGTCAAACAAGGATGGCCAACACACGCTAAAGATGTGCCGGAGGACATAAGGGACTATTTCGCGGTCCGAGAAAGGTTAAGCACAGTGAACAGACTTTTAACATTTGGAACACGCATAGTTATTCCAGAAACTATGCGCGATGAAATCCTTGAGCGGATTCATGATGGACATCAAGGCATGACGAAAAGTACGCAGCGTGCTAACCAATCCGTGTGGTGGCCAGGAATAGTGAAACAGGTTCAAACGAAAGTTTCTCTCTGTACATTCTGCCAGGTCAACAGACCTAGTCTGAGAAAAGAGCCGTTGAAATCTACACCGCTACCGTCTCGGCCATGGGAACGGTTAGCAGCCGACATGTTTGAGTTCAAGAATCAGAACTATTTGATAGTCATTGACTACTTCTCGAGATACTTCGAAATGGTACAGGTGTCAAGACTGACCAGTCTTTGCACAATTGAGAAGATGAAGAGCATGTTTGCGCGATTCGGGACGCCCGGACATCTTGTGACAGATAACGGAACAAATTTTGTTTCTCGCGAATTCCAGGATTTCAAGAATGAGTACAACTTTCAACACACTACAGTTAGTCCACACCATCACCAAGCCAATGGTGAGGTAGAAAGGGCAGTTTCTACTGCTAAGTACATTCTTCGTCAGAAAGATCCATATCTGGGTCTATTGAGTTACCGATCAACCCCGACACAGCCTACCGGATGTAGCCCGGCGCAATTGTTAATGGGTCGACCATTGAGAACAACCATTCCAACATTACCAGAAAACCTCACCCCAGAATGGCCGGATTTTGGAAGGGTGAGAGAGAATGACAGACAGGCCAAGTCAAAGTATGAACAGGGTTACAACACTCGTCACGGTACGCGAGAACTGCCAGATCTAAAACCAGGCGATGTCGTTAGAATGAAACTGGATAACGAGAAGGGTTGGAAAACGACAGGGATCGTTACTTCTAAACTCCAGGCACCAAGGTCGTACAACATTGAGACAAGCAGAGGTAAATATCGGCGTAACCGGCGACACCTGAAATTAGCACCAGGAGTAACCCAGGAGATGATCCAGCCAAATGAGGATCTACTGGATGACTTATTCGACGGAAACCGTGTGAACGCTCCGCAGCCGCAACAATCTGTCCGTCGAAATGGATGTACCACAACGCGTTCTGGACGTGTGGTAAATCTTCCAAATCGATATGGTTTCGATTGAACTTTAAGAGTAACCGATCAGTTGATCAATTTAATTTTATCAGTTTTGAGAGAACTCTAATCTATTAATCAGTTTGATTGATATTCCGTTTATTGCTATTGATTTGTGAAGCTAGGCAACCATTGTCCACGTTAATTCGCAACACTATTTCTTACAGTGTATAAGAACTCTAGTGAACCTGACTTGCGAGAATCGGAGAATACCCCTTTATTTGGATGCTTATGGAATAATTGTTTATAGTTATTATTTGTTAGTGAAAAGATTCACACATGGACAACAAAAGACAGTAATGATTTATTTAAGTTTATTGAACATTCCAATTGACTCAAAAGAGGAGAGATGTCATATAATGAGTTTACATGTTACAATACAATGTGTGTAACTATAGCTTTGTCACTGACTATAGGGAATCACGTGACTCATCTCTGTCTTCCTGTTGAGTAAACCAGTTCAGTTGTATGGAAATACAAGTGTTCGTCTCTGTCGATTTACATGTAGATAATAACATGATAGATAATAACATGATAAGGCGACAGTAAGGTATGACGTACAAAACACTAGAATTTAGCAATTATTTTCGATATTTTCATGTTACATGTATAACATTTATGAGAGAGCTTTGTCTTTGTTATCTTACCAGGAAATTTAACAACATTCAACAAATAGATGGGCTAGTTACTGGCGCAACGGCTAATATATAGTTAGTATGTTGCCTGGAGTACAACATAATGCATAGCCATTGCATTGCAACCTAGGGTATCCTAAATTTCACGACCTCCATCAACATCTCGGAGGATACTAAATATGGCATTAAAACCTTTGTTAATCCATTCCAGGAATGACTAACAAAATAACAAAGTTTGTGAACAGTCATACATGGTATGCTGTACATTATCCTCTTCATTACAAAAAGAGACATTGAGGAGAGGGTTTCAGCTTTATCCGAAATAATTAATTTTTTTTAAACAAGGGCATATATTGAGTAATATTTTTAATTCCGTTCCTCGTATTTTATTTTCAAGTGGTAGTGTATTCTAGATAACCCTCAGATAACTGGAGTACTCTTCTAGTTCATGTCCACGCAAAATACTTTGTGAAATGTTGTAAAAATATCCGGCTTTGGCAGAAACACTGTCCAAGTGTCATTTATTGATATCGGAGAGCGAAAATCCCCGCTAAAAACAGGGGCTTTTCTCTTTGAACAACTTAGAGCCGAGTTTATGCTACAATTAACGACAATGTTGTACTTTGGGTAATATTTATTGTTAGATTATATTGTCTACTTAGTTCATCTATATTAAACCAGAAGACATCCCTGACATCAAATCTCTAATAAACATTAAGCCCGTGTCATACCATTCTCTGATGAGAAGACAGGGTCTATGCCCAGTGAACATCTTGTGATTCTATCGATCTAATCGAATACATCTATAGGCCTATCTGCATCAATTGCAGTCACAATCAAAGCGTGACTGAGATACATCATTCTTCAGATGACGACTTTACAACGAATATTATGGATTAAGAATACTGATCAGCGATACGGATTTGATATTTTTGGAACATCATGATGTCTTGCCGGCATCATTGAAAACTGTTGACCGCTTCTCTCTTGCAGGAAACTAGCCTATGTTTATGTAAACTATGATTGTCTTTTTGATTTTGGTGCTAATACTGTTATATGGAATATGGAATAGGTCTTTGGATTATGGACGCGGATATTCTCTAATGGACGACGGCTGAATTATGAATGACGGACTAGACGCTTGTAATTGTGTAACCACTCCAGAACTTCCAGATAGTCGCATAGAATAGTCGGATTTTGAAGCCAAGGTACCTCGCATCATAATTACATCCTAAAATTAAATGCAACCTCCCAATTGTATTAAACAACTCAACAAGATATACCTTCCAGAAATGATTTTGGTAATAGGATTAAAATGCTGACCGAACCAGACTAAATTAAGTGCCTTATTCATAACCTCGAAGTCAAGAACTTTAATACCTCCACGCTGATAGTTTTTAACACGACACAGAATGTGGTTTCATATATCAGAATGATATTTCGGCAAGATAGGTCGTAGTGATATAGTAGGGCATCTTGGAATGGTTGACCAGAAATGCACGAAGCAAAGCAAATTACTTTGGTCTGTCCGATTCTTCCGTACGTGATTCCATGTTGATTCCCTTGAGTGAGTGAGTGAGTGAATAGGATGTAACGTCGTTTTCAACATTGTTTAATTCATATCACGACGGTACCTACATGTGCCAGAACACGAGAGTGCCCACAGTTCCTATTATTCTGGACACTGATCAGCCCAGTCAGTACAGCACCCGGTCACCCATCCAAGTATTGACCGAGCTCAACGCTGCTTAACTTCGGTGATCTGACGAGAACCGGTGTGCCCAACGTGATGCGCCGTATCCTGATTCCCTTGAGACAAACGCTGAAACTAAATACGGTTAAGAAATAAAATATGTTGATAATCCCCAGAATATCACGATGATTGCCCTCAATATCACGATCATTCCCCTGGATATCACGATCAATCCCCTGTATATCACGATCATTCCCCAGAATATCACAATCATTCTCCTGGATATTACGATTATTGCCCTGAATGTCACAATGATTGCCCTCAATATCACGATCAATCCCCGGAATATCACGATCAATCCGCTGAATAGCCCGATCATTTCCCTGAATATCACGAGTATTCCCTTGAATAGGACGATGATTCTCCTGAATATTACCATGATTTCTCTCAATATCACGATGATTCCCCTGAATATGATGATAATTTCACTGAATATCACGATGGTTCCCCTGAATCGCACGATGATTCCCCTGAATATTGCGACGATTTCCCTGAATATCACGATGATTGCCCTAAATATCACGATGGTTTATCTAAATATCACGATCAATCCCCTGAATATCACGATCAATCCCTTGAATAGCCGGATCATTCCTCTGAATATCACAATCATTCCCCTGAATATCACAATCATTCCCCTGAATATCACAATCATTCCCCTGAATATCACGATGATTCCCCTGAATATTACGACGATTGCCATGAATATCTCAGTGATTCCCCTGAATATCACGATGATTCCCCTGAATATTACGACGATTGCCCTGAACATCACAGTGATTCTCCTGAGCTTCGACAGGATTCCTGTGGATTCATTTGGAGTCTCGTGGGAGATACTATTTACAGTTCCACTTCAATCATCTCAACGATTCAACAATTTCTCTGTTTAAATCCATCTTGATATCGGTAAACCACAATAACTGACCAGTGACTATTGGGAATAATAAATATCTTTGATATGTTGATAATAGACAGATTCGAATCCCGAAAAGTGAAAATTAAACTGCATCTGAACTGTGCCCATTGACCTTTGGAAACAACAATCACAGATCATTATCATAGAGGACAAAGCGTATCAAATTGATATACCAAATTGAAAAAAAACTGATTAGCAAACTAAGAGTAGTAATCTATGATATTTGGGAACAATTTTCCTTATTGCTCAGTTTATCATAGATCGCTACTGAACGCTTACAAGGGAGAAGCGGTCAACACTTTTCAATGCTGTCAGCAAGACATGATGGTTTTGTTTATATAAACTCTTAATCACCTAATCACATAAAATCCTAATCCTAATCCCAGACAAATGTGAACCACGATCTGTCAAATTCAATTTGCAACTGGAACAATAACCGGTCAATATTTTGACCATAGACCACTGTCAATTTTGAAATTTGAAGGTAATTCAGCGAAACCTTGACCAGGGAAAACTGCTCGTAGTCCGTCGCGAAATTTCAATTGTGGCAATTATTCTGCGATACCAAAGACACCCATGATGAAGATTGATCATACACCACAGTACCTCTTGGTCTGTAAAAATCTAACAGCATAAAATACTTTTCAGCAGTAGCTAAGCACTCAAAGTGCCAAATCTACTTTTGGCAGATCCAAAGCCTACAACAGGAAACTGTCAACGAAGAGTGAAATGAAACAATATATTCTGGTAATGCATGCAGTTATTATGCTGCTAGATATGAAACCTACATAGTACAAAGTCGCTGTAAGTTTCTGCCTAGAACACAATGGTGATGTAGGCAAACCTGATTACAAGAGATAGCAATGTCCTCTGATTATTTAATTTATTTTAGAAACAATGTCAAAGAAAAGTACAAATGAACGTCAAATGTTGACAACCGACGCACAGACTATTCAAAGTTAGGAAAGATCCCGAACAATTTAAACACGGCCAGATAATACCCATCTACACTAAGCTAGGCGAACAAGGTAAGCACCCCCTCCCTCCGTATCAGAATAACTATGCCCAGTAGCATCCGGAAAGAAATCCCACCTCATACCCAGAGAATCTGCGCCCCACGCCAAACCACTACTCATGCCAAGGAGGTTCAGTTTAGGCAGACCAGAGTTCCTTGTACTATGTACTCATGCCAAGGAGGTTCAGTTTAGGCAGACCAGAGTTCCTTGTACTATGTACTCATGCCAAGGAGGTTCAGTTTAGGCAGACCAGAGTTCCTTGTACTATGTACTATGTACTGTCCCTCACTCGCAGTTCTCTTTGAGAGAGTCAACAAATCAAACATCAGGCAAAACATCTATGTTGTGAATCAGGACAATATCAGAGCACCGCGAGTACCAGATAACAAAGTAAGTCTTAGAATTAACAGAGAGTGCACACTGCAACCTTAACAACGAGAATCCAATTACACCATCTTTGATAGTACATCCATCATCTAATCCGCTCGTGTTACTCTTGTACTGGAGGCGATTATCAAAGAGCTCTCTGTCACATGAGATGTCCAAACCTGCCATCTACGCTCTCGAATGGAATGTGGTTCTCCAGGACAGAATTGAACTGAACAGATGGTCGTCAAAGCATTCGATCAGTCAGTGTCTTTTGGCGGTATTCCCTCATTCATAAGGTATACCTGAATAATTATAATGTAATCATCTCAGCTCTATGAGATGATTTTGATAAAGCCGAGAAAAGCGACTCTGTCAAGAGCCATACGTTGCGCCCACCGTCGTAACCTAATACATTCGCTGGAATAGTGGTTCAAATAATGTACCCTACTGTACTGGCTGGGCCGATCAGTGTCCAGGATAACAGAAATGTGGACACTCTCGTGTTCTGGCACAAGTAGGCACCGTCGTGATATGACTGAAAAAATGTTGAAAACGACGTTATTAAATCCTACTCACTCACTCACTCACTCGCTCAAATAATGGTCAGAATTATTTTAAATCCTAGATTCATACTAGTATCCGACAGTGGGTAACTTCAGACAATGAAGTGACTACGGTCTTCACTCTGAACAACATATCTTATTCTGTTTTCTGGTAGACATGTGAACAGCACATTCCACTCTGTAAACACTGATGCACCGAAAGTTTTTATTTTTCATCTGAGATACATGTAATATGACAAAGTTAAATCCAACAATCATCGTAACATGAATCACAACATGATTACTGATTAAAATACACGATTCAGTTATATTTAACCTTACCTGCCCTGGGCGATTTGGGGTGTATTTTTTGCCTTTTTGGGGGTCGATTTTTTGAAATTTTCATTTTTCCGATTTTTCTCTCGAAAAAATCAAATGAAATATAGAATAATTAGTTTTGCATCAATAAAATACTTTCAAGGCCTTTTAGGCAAGGAAAATGTGAAGAAATGGAGCGAAAAAATTGAAAAACACGACTTTCGCGGATATCACATGGCCGCCATTTTGAATTTCCCCGTGATCCTCTGCCCGGGGATATATGAAAACAGGCTCAGAATGACCTCAATAAGATAAGCTTAAAAGTCACCAAGTTTCAGCCTCCTCGGTTTTGTCGTTTCGGAGCAGCAGAGAAAAGTTCACTGGAGGGGGGGACACTTTCCGCCCCCCCCAGGCCAGGTAGGGTTAAATTGTTTATGGCACCATGGATCTAACTAGAGCAACGGCGATGGACATCTATACACCATGCAAACATATTGTGACTGGTGACCTTGATGTGGTGAGTGATAAGGATCTGAAATTACTCCTGATGAAAGGACCTAAATATAGAGAGCCAAGAAGAACAAATCTGAAGGCGGACCAGAAGATAGTCCTGACTGCATTAGAACAGTACGTTATTGATTGGTCTAAGCGAGAAAAAGTTGAACCTACAGTACTCGCTGATTGGCTGGACCTCACCAAGAGCAAGGTCGTTGAAACAATCCGCCATATTGACAGAAGTACTCTTCCCAAGCAAAACAAGTTCTGAGAAACCTCAATTCGCAAGAAGTTCTAGCAAATCTCCAGAGTAAATTCGTCATAGTCCCAGCAGACAAAGCTCCGAATAATATAATATTCATATGTAAATATTACTATTACCAGGTGCTGGTTAAAGAATTGAGTGTAGACATATCTTTATCAAATACATCTACTTACTCCCAAACTGCATTTACTCTGGAAGATTTATTTAACAATCACAAAAAGTTTCTCAGGGAAAGAGGTATTTGTCTTCCAACCAATCATAGCGACATACCAAAAATATACTGGACTCCCAAAATGCATAAATCACCATACAAAGCTAGATTCATAGCTGGTTCTAGAAGCTGCACCACCAAGCTTCTTTCAACCCTATTGACGAGGGCCCTTCAGGAGGTAAAAGCATTTTGGGAAAGGTATTGCGCCACTATTTTCAAGAACTCTGGCGTTGAATGTATGTGGATATTGAAAAACTCAAAATGTCTTACGGAAGAACTTGATGCTAAAGGTCACATACCGTACAGACATGTATCCACATGGGATTTCTCGACTCTCTATACTACAATCCCTCATCAGGACCTTATTGACCGTATAAGTTCATTAATAGTATCGGTGTTCAAGAAAACTGATCGTAGATATATTAATGTCGGAAGCCATAAAGCATTCTTTAGCTCGACTACATACAAGAGATATCATTCATGGGATGTTTCTTTGTTTATAGAGTTGCTTGAATTTCTCATTAAAAATATCTATGTGAAATTTGGCAACACAATATATCAGCAGCATATAGGTATTCCAATGGGTACTAATTGTGCACCCCTGTTGGCTGACCTGTATCTGTTCTCTTATGAATATGACTATATGCAGGCGCTTTCAAAAACCGATCCATTCAAAGCCCGTTCCTTCTCATTCACCAAACGCTATATAGACGATCTTCTCGCTGTGGATAATCGCTATATAAATGACGCAGTGAAGGATATATATCCACCTTCACTGGATTTGAAGGAAACTACAGATAGCCCTACAGGCACATCATATTTAGATCTATATCTCTACAAAAATGAAGCGGGCATTCTCTCTCGTCGACTTTATGACAAAAGAGATGATTACAATTTCGACATCGTAAACTATCCCTTTCTGGATAGTAATATTCCAGTGGGACCTGCATATGGCGTATACATATCTCGCTTAGTAGCATTTGCTAGATCCTGTGTTAAATGTGATGATTTTAATCAACGTCACAAAACATTGTTGCAGAAACTTATAAAACAGGGCTATTCCATCAAGCGCCTCCACTCCAAAGTTTCTCAAATTTGGCGATACATATCGCATGCTGATAGCAAAATACGAGCGTAGCATGCGAGATCTATGGCGTTATGTTTCGTAACTTGTTTCTAATTCTGCTTTACCCGGGGCTAGGGGTCGTATGGAGGCCATATTGCTTCAAGATCCTCATGGTACTCATATGAACAGTCACAATCAAAAAGCGTGACTGAGGTACATCATTTTTAGATGACGACTCTATAACGAATATTATGGATTAAGAATACTGATCAGCGATACGGATTTGATATTTTGGAACATCATGATGTCTTGCCGGCATCATTGAAAATTGTTGACCGCTTCTCTCTTGCAAGAAACAAGCCTATGTTTATGTATACTTTTGTCTTTTTGAATTTGGTGCTAATACTGTTATATGGAAATGGAATAGGTCTATGGACGACGGCTGGATTATGAATGACGGACTAGACGCTTGTAATACATGGCGAATGTTAACTTAGTAATTATGTACATGTACAATGATGTTTCATGAAATATTCCATAACTCTTGCTTGCAATTAAGATAAACGGTTTTGTCCCCCAGGGATCAATTGAGGCAATTTTTCTTGACAAAGTGCATAGGGTGGGTAGCCCATTTCGGAGCTGGCTCCGTGACATACCTGAACAACTATCTCATTTAAAGTACAAAATAAATATAGGCATATGGGTTGCAAAAGACCTACATGGGAAGAACTTTTCAAGGTCTAGTGAATGCATCATATAGGTGCATCAACACGATCAAAATAAATGGGGTTATTGGGTAGGGTTCGGATTAGTTTAGAAGATAGAGGGTGGGGTTCATGAGCATGGGGGAGAGACTGATCCCTGTGGTTGTTGGTAACATCATGTGGTGATGCTGATGATGATGTCAAATTAAGGCCATTTGCCTGCCTTTGATGCATCTATAAAATTGTAGATAATCTAATCACACTATGAAAAGTCACTATGTCGATCAATGTTTTACATCTCCGATCCAGCAGCTTGAGTCTATGAAATACATTAGATATCGATTTCTGCTATAGAGGAGTCAAAAGCAGTGCATTGAGAGTCTGGTGACTGGATTTGCATGCCCTGATATAAGAAAGGACTCAATAGCTCAATAGCTCTGACGGCTGCCACTTTCGCGTGGTCTGCTGACCCAATTCCAGCCAGATTTACATGACCTTCAATACAGTGCATGACGACAATGACGATAATGTAGTATTCTCCTGCAGAACAATGACATTCTGTTGGATGCTGTCTATCAAGTCCTGATGTAGAAAAGCCTGGTTCTGTCTGTTGTCAGTAGGTCGATCTACAATCGCAAAATATGTGGGCCTGGGTAAAATAATGTGTGTCGCGTTATTTCCGGCAGAAGATTACTGCTAGTAGAATGACATGTAATTCTCTATGATAGCTCGTGCTCACTCGGGACACAGGCTGATTCAAGATGATAGGTTGCGAGGCCATGCCCTTCATGTAGCAAGCAGCTGAGGCCTCACATGGTCCTGGATTTTTCAAGGCTGAGCCATCGGTTAAAATTATTGGCTTATCAGGTATTTCAATTGACTGATCCAGAGCGCTGATTTTGGTGAAGTACGCTTGCCCGGTGTGCGGTTGCCAGCGGACCCAAACTCGCAGCATAATCGTAGTTGAAGTCTCCAAGTGCAGCCTTTTCAAAGAGGAGGCCTGTGGAATGACTGAGTTAATACTGGAGAGTCGAATCTGTGTTGGTGAATTTCAATCCAGCATTTTCACTTTGAGTAATGGTGGTAGGATGCGGTGATCGAGAAAGTTTTCTTTCGTGCCCACGGTGCTGATGAGCCTGCGTAGGTCACCTTCTACTAACTTTCTCCTGATACGAAGAAATTCCTTAACCGAAACCGTATCCAGCTGAAGATGGATAGAGGGAGTGCGACACAACGCTTCAAGGGCATTGGTAGGGTGCCTGTGAAGGCGCCTCTGTCGCTTGGAAGTGACATGCGATGAATACGGTCCACTTTAGTCACCCTAGACCCAGAGGCAGCAAACCAGGGCGTACTCTGTCGATGCCCACCACAGGAGATCCCCAGACTATTTAAAGCTCTCAGCTTTGTGTTGCAAATGTGGTCAACATGTTGGATGAAAATAGTTTCATCCAGAATGATCTCACTATTTTTTTTGTTAGGACTTGCGTGAGCTGACTGTCATCTACTGACACTAAAACTGATGTGTTTCCCGGTCGCGTGTGACAAATGATGTCTGTCTTGGCGCCATTTACCAGCATCCTCCACTTACGACACCATCTTTTTACAAGAACTATGTGGACAAAAATGTGTTGCTCTGCTATGTGTATGCTTGTGTCTGTGATCCAAGTTGTCAGATTGTCGGCAAACGCGATGTCACTAGGTGTTGTTGGGATCATGTCGGCAATGAAAAGAATGAAAATGACCGGGCGATAGCAGAGCCCTATGGGACACCTACCGTTGTTGAAAACAATTTAGGCACTTGGTCATTCACAAGGCTGCAGACCTTTCTATCACGGATGTATGATTCCATATGTCCCCATGTGTTATTGCTACAATTTGAAATAAATGCTATTCGACGTTGTCGATAATTTGTTTGTTCTTGTTAATCATCATCATCATTCATTCTTCATGTGACAATAACCCACTAACAACACCCATTAATATATTGATGAATTCCTCCTTAATGCGTAAAGCTAGTATTGTATGCTTCATGTAACGTGTCGTGAAAAGATACTTCATGGAACGCGAACGCGCCGTCGCTTTTATATTGTAATGATGCCGTTATATTGTAATGATGTTACCCGCAGCGACAGCGCGCTACAGGACTTAGCTGACACGATGACAATAGTAGTGCGTGCAGATACTATTTCTGTGAGGTATGTTACATAATTGTATAACATAAATAGTAAGGCCTGGAACCCGATCTTTGCATTCGCCGCTAGACGATCGGAAGACGTTCCTCACGTCCGTCTTTATATCATTCCAGGTAAACTGTTTACTTTTTCACTCGTCAATGTTAAAACTGGTTTCCAACTAGATTTTCTGAACATTGTGTTATCGAGTATTTCTGATTCGAGAAAAGTAATTTTGATCAAATAACTTCATTAGCTAAATGTACATTATAGATTGCCATTTATGATATTGTATTTGATTGTAATCGGCATTCGCCGCTAGACGACCGGAAGACGTTCCTCACGTCCGTCTTCATATCATTCCAGGTTTCCAGCCTGGAACAACGCTTTGTATGCGATTGCCATTCATTGGGAAAATTATATTAATAAATATTCAGCACGTGTGAAAACCAAGTCTTCCTCTTTTGTCCACCTGTCCATGAACCGGCTCAGTCCGTGACACATATATAGGAGGAGGCGTTCAGAGCCCTGAATGGAATAGTTTATAAACGACGGCGTCTCCCCAAACCATGTCGAATGCCCTTTCAATGTCTACGTAGCAAGTCAAGGTGGGCTGGTTCTTCTTGAACCCATTGGTCACACTCAAAGTGTAGCACAACATAACTTGAGTGCGATCATTTCTGTGAGCATAAAAAAACGTCCAGGAGGTCATTTCCATTTATCCATGCTCGACGCAGGAGCGCTGGAAAGTCTCTCGTATGGATGACAATATATTCTGGACCAGCCCTCTTAATTATGGTTGGTAGTATTCGGTCCGGATCAGGTGACGAGTATGTCTTGATTCTGGCCACTCTGCGAGATTTAACTAATATTAATTTCATATAAGTTATATTTATCCATATCATTGTTTGGAAAATTTCTCTTTCTATGGATGAACTGTTCCTGCTCCAACTAGTCATCGTGAATTTGCCCATTTGTTTACCCGGTATTTTTATTAGCATGTATCTCTGCAAGTACCATAGATATTTCCTGGTCATCGAAGTTCAGAGTACCATTCCTATAGCGGATGGGCTGAACAACAGATTTGGTAGAAGTACCGTTTAGCATCTTTATCTCTGTCCTTATCTCTGTGTCAGGGGGATCTAATTTGGCACACAGGTCTTACAGGCCTGCGTCCACAGCAGCCGTATAGGCATCAGCAAAATTTTGACCACAGCTGTATATGTTTTATAATTTTCCGTATTGCGGAGTTCTCATCACTAAATTTTATTTTTTGAAAGCAGTTTTGATGATAAGTAGGCCTACATCAGGTCGGTAGTCTCTATTGAGAACTGTGTCGTTGTCAGCATACCAGGACGCACGTCTCATTATTCCTCTTAACGTGGACAGGTCTGGGGCACTCCGTTCACATCTTGTTCACGTGTATACTGACCGTCGGTGTGAATAAAAAGCTTACGGTTCGTGCAGATGTCTATAAGTTTCCGATTCATGCGTCATGCCAGGCTAAAGCATTGCCTGTTCGAAAGCGTAGTTTAGATGGTGCCATCGTTCCCACAAACAAGAGTTAAAGTCACCGAGGAGCGGAGAATTGGTGGAATGTGCGCCTCCACCATAGTTGTCATTCTCTGTGCTTTTAAATAGTGGTTTGAAATGTTTGAGTGATCCAATATCATTTGCTGCCCATGTTGCAGAGAGGCATATTAGATCGATCTTTCTAGTTTTCACATAGTTTTTTTTTATCAGGTAGTGTGATGTATTTAGTGAACGAAATATAACTTTTTGTAACAGGTTTTGTTTAACAAGCAAAAAAGGAGAGTGGCTACGATCATCTGCGTGGTCACCGTTACAATTCGCACAGGGGTGTTCCTTCATGTTTGAACGTCGTGGTCAGGGTATCTACATCTACAACATTTGGTGGATCGCTTGCAAGTGATTGCTCTATGACAGAAGGAATAGCATTGAAACACCTTACTCTCTTGATCAGACTTTGGGGTGGCAGGTAAAGTGCTGATCAGCTGTGGTGGCTCCGTGGCACAGCAGGCCGTTGACATTTTCTGAGTCAGTTATTTCCAGTTCGATTGTTCCCTGGGAATTTTTGTTCGTCTATGTGACAAATGTCTGACATTTACACTGCTATCCACAATGGTTTCTACGAGAAAATGCTGTCCGCCTTGTTAATGTACACTGTTGAGACTGTAGTCTTCGCGGGATGATCATGTGGGGTATCAGGTTTTCAGCTACAAAGGTGCTCGGTGTCCTCAAATGGAGTGCTGATAGAATGTCGCTCGTATTTTTCCCTCGTAGACAGACAACATCTCCAGCGGCAGGGTAGGCATCTAAAATATCAGTGTTAGGCTTCACTCTGTTAATTTCCTTTGTCATGTCGTTGTGTGTCTGATACGAGCTAGAATCACGAATATTATCTGAAATAACGACGAGTGGTAGACCAGTCTTCTTGATTTTGGTCAGTTTTACTCTGCTTGTCAGAGCTAGGTTTGTATTCTGCTGGAGCAGCAGGTGAAATTACATTTGTGGACTTAATCGTGAGCAGAAGTACGTTTTCTTTCTGGTTTCTCAACAAGGATTGAGGTAGGAGTAGTCTGAATTTTAATGTTGTTTGCTGAGATCAATGGCTTTGTGGCGACACTGCTATTCAGAAATGTAAGCACTGAAATAATCTGGCGTTTGAGACAGTTAAATGGTGCAGCAGGTTTGCTAAACTGTTCGATTTCTGGTGTTGTCGCATGTCTTATGATATGAGCAGTCAAACTGCCTTCAGCCGATCCCATAGATTGTTCATACATGCTCATTGTAATCCTAGAATACAAGTCAATTGGTTGAAATCGTGCATGTTTTGACAGCATTATGTGGATATTGCAGGAGGAATAGAAATGTGTTACACCCAATTAATCGGGCGTGGGTGGCCTGGTATCCCGCTGTAATTTTACCAACGAGGAATATGTGTATTAAATAGAATATCTATGCAGAATACCAACTGATATCATGATAGTTGTGTGTCTTACAAATTGGCCAGGAATAATGGTATCGTTTGAGCTGAAGTTTGAAGATGAAATTGTGATTCACCAAATGATATGTATGGTTCGTACATTTGTAGGAATACAAAACGACATGGCAGTGTGGCTAACGTCACAGGACATTTATGGGACTCCGACGTGCACTGAACTCTTGGAAATCCCTTCCCCCCAAGTTGATTGCTTGAATGTTCATTCACCATTTTAACGATGTATATACAAACATAATATCGCTGTAAAAAAAATGGTGGGAATAAACCCCCAGGGGGGGCTTGTTCTTTTCCGAACTGATAATATCTTAAGTTAGTAAACGACTTGCTACAGCAGGGTAAGAAAAGATACAAGCATGAATACAGTTTCTGCTGGAATTACTTACGATATGTAATGAGTAGTAGGGAGCCATCAAATCCACTTACGTTTTCCAGGGCGGTAACTCTTGGTTCCCTTTTTCTGCCAGGGGGCGCTGTGGCGTATGACGTCACTTCCGGTCTGGGTGAATGGAACGTGACCTATGACGTCACTTCCGGTGTGGGTGAATGGGGCGTGTAGGATGATAGGACATGTACTGACCTGTTTGTGGGGACGTTGTTCATCTCCGTGTCTTTTCGGTGAGCGGAGCCTGTACTGGGGTTTTTCCCCACAATGTCGTTCACCTCCGTATTTCTTCGGTCAGGTCCGTGGGAGCTTGTACTGATTTGTCTGTGGGGTTTTTCCCACAATGTCGTTCACCTCCGTGTCTTTTCGGTGAGGTCCGTGAAGATGTGGCGGAAGGTACCGAGAGATGTGACGGCGGTGTACGAAGAGACCCGGAGAATACCGAAGAGGCCTGGCGAGTTCGTTGAAGTCCGTGAAGATGTGCCGGAGGTGACCGAAAAGACCCGGAGGTGACCGGAGAGTGCCGGAGTTGACCGGAAATACCCGAATGTGATCACCGGAGAGTGCCGGAGGTGACCGAAAAGACCCGAAGGTGATCGGAGAGTGCCGGAGTTGACCGAAAAGACCCGAATGTGATCACCGGAGAGTGCCGGAGGTGACAGAAAACACCCGGAGAATACCGAAAAGACACACGGAGAATACCGAAAACACCCGAATGTCACGAAAAAACGTATAAAAGGGGCAATTTTTAGGGAGTTGGTGCATTCATTGGACTGCCAAACGGAGCTATTTCACCTGCCTGCCTGACCAGCCTGCCTGACCAGCCTACCAGCCTACCAGCCTGAACCACTCTGGCGAGAGAAGCTACTTACCGGGGCCTCACTGGAACATGAGACGTGGAGAAGATTTTCATTTTACCAGTGCAACTTCACCAGCCTATCTCACCATAGCAGCTACTGACCAGCCTGAGCCCACAGTCATGGAGTCATCCCACCGAGCTAAGCTTCTACAGCACCGTGTTCGCCTCATCGATGAGATGCAGCATGTGGCCGAACTATGTGATCTGCTTATGGTGGAAAACATAATCCTTAAACCCGTTGTCGAAGATATCATGGCGCAGAAGACCACTTCACGACAAAACAGAGCCCTCATCGACGATCTACTGCGCCGTGGCCCCTATGCATTTCAAGCCTTCGTGGAGGCGCTGAAGAAGACGGGAAATGAAGAAATAGCAGATCTACTTCAACCCCAGGATTCAGAAGATAATATCTTAGTCATGGACATGGACATCGCCGAAGAGCGTACAGCTACCAAACGTACGCACCAAGAGTCCGGTCTACCTGCCAAACCCGGTCCACCACCCAAACGGTCCCGACTAACACCTTTAGAAATACCTCAGCAAGTGCTTCAGCCAGTGCCCCAGCAAGTGCCTGAGCAAGCGAAAGAAGAGGTGCTACTTCCTATGTCTGTGCAGGAGATCAATGACATTATCCAGCAGGCCTACCAGGCGGCCCAGACGAACATTTGGGAGCTCTCTCCCTATTTAACTGTGAGTGTCAAAGAAGAGGAAGGGCATTTTAACGCACCGGCCTGGGACGACAAACCACCTAAGCATATCGCCTTGACGTTGGACACCTGGATAAGAGTACAGGCCATTTATTACGCCGTCGATGCGGTCATTGACCACCAGGGGAGCGACGAAGCGAAATTTTATGTGGGTGACGACATCTTTGTCACCTGTTCTACATTCAACAACATGCTCCTCGTGCATATTCGTAAATGGAAAATGAGGGCAGATACGCAAAAGCGTATTCGTTTATCTCAGGGTGTCACCCTGAAAATACCTGCGTGGCGGAAGCTGCAGAGTCTCACAGCTGAAATTCCTGAAGTCCTGTCTGACCAGGTGACTCAGTATATTTATAAGAAGTACATCGACACATTCCTGGATCATCTCAGACCCCGCATTCGACACTTGCGTATCCAGCAATGTGCAGGCTGTGGGAACAAGAACGGGCTCTTCAACACGCATACGTGTGTGGACAATAATATACCATCAGACGCGCTCATCACTGAGGCACTACAGGACGTGAACGAGGTGCAAATTGCCGAGGCATTGGAAGCTGCCTGTCTACCCAGAATTCCACGTGAACAGATTGCCACCTTCATCTACGTGCACCAGGGGCAGAAAGACGATGACGAGTTCAAACAAGTCTTGTTGCATAAATATTGAACATTTCACACAAGTCTTGTTGCATTGAACATTCAGACATCACCGTATTCCTACCTTCTACGTTCATTCTATGTTCATTCTATGTTCATTCTACGTTCATTTAAGCGCCTTGATAGCGTATAATTGTATTAAAAAAAATTCAATACCAAGAGTCTACTGTGGTGAAGACCTTATGTTCATTCTACTGTGTTAATAAAAATAGTAGAAATTCAAAATGTGTGTTAGTGTTCATTCTTTGCAAAGATAATTGTATTAAAAAAAATTCAACACTAAGAGTCTACTGTGGTGAAGACCTTATGTTTTCATATTGATGAGGGAGCTGGTGTTTTTTGTGCTTTTAGTTAGAAAGTTTCACCCCTTTCGGGAGTAAATAGGTGGCCCTGAAAAGGGCCTTTGGAAAGAACAGCGTCATCACACTGTTACGGGCGGAATTTTTTTTTCACGCCTGACACACACGTCCGACACACATGGCATCGTATCTTCAAATGAAGCTCCTCTGTCTCGGCGCACTGGCACGTCCCCCCTATACATGTTAGGGATAGCAAGCATACGCCACATAGGCACAGGTGACCACAAGAGAAAAAGGCGTACGTCGTCTCTTCGTCTTGACACACGGTACAGGTGGATTTATTCTGTTCCTTAGTCAGTTGTACACGTAGTTTAGACTTGTCCTCTTCTAATTCATCAATCTGTTCGTTCAGGCGGACGATCTCTGCTAGAGGTGGTGGTGGTGTTGTCATTCCTGTTGCGGTAGCCGTCGTTGCGGTAGCCGTCGTTGGGGTAGCCGTCGTTGTGGTAGCCATTGAAGCTGTAGTTGCTGGGGGTCTACTACTGTTTAACCACTCCACCTCTGGTAGATCTTCATCGTCTGTTGCTTCATCATCATCCTCTTCTCCCATAGCGTCCCTTATTTCTCTATCTTGTTGTGCGCCTCTCCGTCTCAACGCATCAGCAATATGAGCTTCAGGAACACGCTGCAAGCTCGTAATGATTGTAACATGTTCGTTGTCTTCTCCACTTGGGCGAATCCGTTCTCTATGTTCTCTAGGATCTTGTTGGTTCATCGTGTTGAATAGCGTCCGTCTAGTAGGATTAGCCATGATGCAGTTGAATGAATGGATAGCAGACGAGATACTGCGCGCTTTTTATAGTCTAACCGTAGAGCGCCCGGATGAGCGCGCGGACGTCAGCGTAATCTCGTCATTGAAACATTGTGCTTGCTCAGGCCCGCTGAAATTTTGTGTTTCTTTTTCATCTTTAAACCGGTCTCATTTTGCAATAAATGTGAGTTGACGTGTAAAACTTATTTCAACTTGAACTTTGGGAGCTTATCGTGTATCGTTGAAAAATTCAGAAGGCTAGCGGCAGGCTAACCCTATATTTTTAATGATTTTGTCGATTTTAGACCCGTATGGTTATGGGAGTGGTGGTGTGGAAAACCCGGTAAATTTGAAATAAATCGGTTTACCTCCGTAAAAACACTTTAGGTGTGTTCCTCACATCCTTATAATGTCACCCTGAAAATTGGAGCGGGTTTATCGAAAAAAAAGTAGGAATTTTTGTCCTATCACGCTTGCTACGGTAACACAGCCATTGACACGCATAGCTGTACACACATTCGGCTCCAGACTGTATAGCGCTGTGATACGGGCGCGGACGTCAGCGAAATCTTCCCATTGAAACATTGTGCTTGCTCAGGCCCGCTGAAATTTTGTGTTTCTTTTTCATCTTTAAACCGGTCTCATTTTGCAATAAATGCGAGTTGACGTGTAAAACTTATTTCAACTTGAACTTTGGGAACTTATCGTGTATCGTTGAAAAATTCAGAAGGCTAGCGGCAGGCTAACCCTATATTTTTAATGATTTTGTCGATTTTAGACCCGTATGGTTATGGGAGTGGTGGTGTGGAAAACCCGGTAAATTTGAAATAAATCGGTTTACCTCCTTAAAAACACTTTAGGTGTGTTCCTCACATCCTTATAATGTCACCCTGAAAATTGGAGCGGGTTTATCGAAGAAAAAGTAGGAATTTTTGTCCTACACTCTTGCTACGGTAACACAGCCATTGACACGCATAGCTGTACTCACATTCGCCTCCAGACTGTATAGTGCTGTGTTACCGTAGCAAGCGTGATAGGACAAAAATTCCTACTTTTTCTTCGATAAACCCGCTCCAATTTTCAGGGTGACATTATAAGGATGTGAGGAACACACCTAAGGGTGGAATGCACTGTTTCGTCCAAAAAACGAGGAAGTATCCCATTGTTGTAGAGGTCACAGACTGGAATTCCCCTCAAAACTTGATTTTAAAATTGAAATACCATTTTTTTAGATTACATTGATATAAATTCAGCCTAAAGGTTGATAGAAAATCAAAATGGATGAATTCAGATTTTTTTTTTAATTAGTTTTGGATTGGTGATGACATCATGCACTTCGGAACGAGGCTATTATTTTGGGCGCCATTTTTGTAACTGACAGATGACATATTACATTGAAATTGAGCTGGCGATGATAGTATAATTTCCACTTTTTTGAAAGCTACTGGAGTTACTTGACAGAGTCGTAGTGAATACAAACATCTCATTTGCGTAGTGGATACATGAGCCGTCAGCGGAAGTTGATGTATTTTGTGGAAAATGAGCCCACATGTCAGCGTTGTTGTTGTTGTTGTTGAATACAGGTCAGTGAGTCAAAAAAATTGTTCAACGCTCAGATGTTTTGGCCTAAAAATATTCCTGAGATACATAGAAATATTTTGATATATGATATATGAATAGGCTCTGTGTTTAGGGCCTTCTCTGAGCGAGGCCCTAAATGTAGGCCTTTTGACAGCAGCCTCCCAACATGTTATAGGTAACTGCCCCCTTATAGATTGAGGGCTATTGAGATTAATTTGAAAATATTTTGCAGATGCACAGAAAACCCTGAAGAATATTTTTTTCAATTCATTTTATTATTTTGGCCAGCCATAGCTGCTTCTGTCATAGTATTTCAAGATATTTGAGAACCTCTGTCAGAATTCTATGAAGCAATCATTTACAGTCATGCATGAGACCTGCTACATGTACATCAGATATCTTTTCTGGGTTAGAAACACTAGGAGTTGCCTTTCTTCCACTGTACCAGTCTCAACCTCAATGACAATTTCAGATAGAAAATCCTCCATGTCTAGCTCTTTGAACAATGACATCCATTCATTGCTAATAGTCTCTCCCCCCCCTGTCTCACCCCCCCCCCCTCAGTCTCACTCATTCCACTGACCCCCTGAAGCTGGACTTAAACATGCACTTTATATTTGAGCAACATGTGGGCTTTATCTGCTTGTATCTAAATTTCAGAGTTACTTTCATAGTTCTGAATTTCTAATATGACCGTTTCAACATGACAAATGTGTATGACAGATTTTACACAGACCAAGAGACTTTCTGCTAAGAATACTAATTAGCTTCTTTCCTGATGAGCATGGTTGTCATGTACATGTATGGTATTCGAGTTTATTTTCGAGGCAAGAAACAAGTATCTACTGCACAGGCACAGACTCAGAGAACTCGTTCCGTTAGAAATTGTCCATTTATGACTATAGTACTAAATGGCCATCTTTTGTTTCCTCTCCCCCCCAACAGCAATGTCCCCCCTCAAGTATCCAGCCGCACCGGAATCTACATGTATTCTGTGTGTGTAATTCTGTGTGTGTGATGTGCATTCCACACCCCCCTTACAATTGTTTGCCAATTACCTGACCCTGGCACATGCAGATAACCTTTGATGTTTGGACTGGTGCTCACCTCACCACCACCTAACCCTTTTAGCCTGACAGAGTACATGTACATGTAACAAACTAATACTTGTATATTTCACGTTTTATTCCTTTATGGTGAATACAATTTGTACTATATGGTTTTCCTCTACACAACAGTACATGTACACTTGAACAGCTGATAGCTTATGATACATGATTGGCTGCATTATCTTGTGACGTCATCTCTTTGAATGACATCATTGCACTTACATTGTTGCAATATACTATTATGACGTGACGTCATAACAAAATGGCTTGTGTTGTGACATCACAATACATGTATAAACTTATGTTGGTTACATGTACACATAATTCAGGCTGCTAATTTACTTTTGTTCATGGATTATTCTCTATAATTAGATCCTGGTACATTTTCTCTGCAACATGTACATGTACTTGCATTACATGTATTCATGAATACATGATTACATGTTAAGATAATGGTATTTCCAAATGAGTACCGTTGATTGGTGAAAATCCATGATATGGGGTCGGTAGGGAATACTCAATATTTCGGTGAGATTTTAACCGATTTCGATGCCAGATACACCAAACTGTTCAGAATTTCCTGCTTTATTTGCATAATAGATTAAGAGATATTTGAAAACAACTTCTCTGTTCTATAAGGGTGGAATGCACTGTTTCGTACAAAAAACGAGGGTATCCCATTGTTGTAGAGGTCACAGACTGGAATTCCCCTCAAAACTTGATTTTAGAATTGAAATACCATTTTTTTAGATTACATTGATATAAATTCAGCCTAAAGGTTGATAGAAAATCAGAATGGATGAATTCAGATTTTTTTTTTAATTAGTGGTGGATTGGTGATGACATCATGCACTTCGGAACGAGGCTATCATTTTGGGCGCCATTTTTGTAACTCTGACCGATGACATATTACATTGAAATTGAGCTGGCGATGATAGTATAATTTCCACTTTTATGAAAGCTACTGGAGTTACTTGACAGAGTCGTAGTGAATACAAACATCTCATTTGCGTAGTGGATACATGAGCCGTCAGCGGAAGTTGATGTATTTTGTGGAAAATGAGCCCACATGTCAGCGTTGTTGTTGTTGTTGAATACAGGTCAGTGAGTAAAAAAAAAATTTCAACGCTCAGATGCTTTGGCCTAAAAATATTCCTGAGATACATAGAAATATTTTGATATATGAAATATGAATAGGCTCCGTGTTTAGGGCCTTCTCTGAGCGAGGCCCTAAATGTAGGCCTTTTGACAGCAGCCTCCCAACATGTTATAGGTAACTGCCCCCTAAAGTGTTTTTACGGAGGTAAACCGATTTATTTCAAATTTACCGGATTTTCCACACCACCACTCCCATAACCATACGGGTCTAAAATCGACAAAATCACTAAAAATATAGGGTTAGCCTGCCGCTAGCCTTCTGAATTATTCAACGATACACGATAAGCTCCAAAAGTTCAAGTTGAAATCAGTTTTACACGTCAACTCGCATTTATTGCAAAATGAGACCGGTTTAAAGATGAAAAAGAAACACAAAATTTCAGTGGGCCTGAGCAAGCACAATGTTTCAATGGCGAGATTACGCTGACGTCCCCGCGCTCATCCGGGCGCTCCACGGTTAGACTATAAAAAGCGCGCAGTGTCTATCCATTCATTTTGAACTACATCATGGCTCAACACATGGATATTGATGGAGCGCACAATATTATTAACGAGTCATGGCTTGACAACATATTAGAAGAGTTATTCAAAGATGATGAACAAGAACACCAACCGGTAGAGGGCGGCGAGACTTTCACCCCAGTTTCACAACAAAAGCGGCAGTATCTTGACCATGTTACGAGTGAATTCATCGATATTGAACACGATGAAGAAGAAGAAGAAGAAGAGGCAGCGAATGGAGATGCCGCCGCCAATAGTACTCCCCAACACGAACGGTTTGAACGAGTCCTACAAGATGTGTTCAAACAACATCAAGAACAAGCCCAAGACCAAGAAGCAACCGGTGAATTCATGGATGGAGTGGACAATAGTCCCTACGTTAGTCCCTACGAACAGATTGCTCAACTCCTACAAGATGAGTTGGAAGAAGACCAAGAAACAGAAAGAGAAAAAAAAGAACAAGAAAAAGAACAGATGGCTATTTTACAACAGCAATTACAAGATGAGTTAGAAGAAGACCAAGAAACAGAAAGAGAAAAAAAGAACAAGAAAAAGAAGAGATGGCTATTTTACAGCAGCAATATCTTGAGTACTACTGTACCGAAATAAGAAGAAGACTGGCGCCAGACACAACATGGAAAGCGGCACAGTATTTATCCTGTGTCCAATGCAGTAGTCGCTACGCCAAAATACGCTATATTTCCATGTGGACACCAAGCGTTATGTATTCGCTGTATTCACAGACATGCAGGAAGACCAGAGCCTACGCCCACTTACAACCCCATAGCGTGTACACTCGTCGCGCTGAAATGTCCCGTGTGTACCCAGAGGCGAGAAAACCTGTTCCGATCGATGTAATCCCCTTACATCTTCCTAACGGTCCTTATCAGGACCCCCAATTATATTCGAAAGAGCAAGCTTCTAATTAAAAGCACAAAAAACACCAACTCCTGCACATGCACACACCTAGGTAACAATAGGTAAATAACACTTAGTAAATGGGAACTTCCTACTAACAGCGCCCAGGTAAAAAAACACTATTAGTATGAATGTACGGTAATAATATACCGAATAGTGCCGGAAAAAGCCGAGTGTAAAAATTTTTTTCGTTGTGAGGTGTGGGAGATTGGTAATCATAGAGGCGAGGAGATTGAGAACTACCGAGTAGTCCCGGAAAAAGCCGAGTGTAAAAAAAAAAATTGTTGTGAGGTGTGGGAGATTGGTAATCATAGAGGAGAGGAGATTTTGCATTGGTAGGCTAGGGGTTGGCCCTGAAAACTGAAAATGGTCTTTTGTGTTTGGAAGGCTAGGGGTTGGCCCTGAACACTGAAAAGGGGTCTTATGTGTTTGGAAGGCTAGGGGTTGGCCCTGAAAAGGACCGTTGATGGCAGGGATTTTTTTGGGGGGTTGGAGATTGGTAATCATAGAATATAGAGGAGAGGAGATTCACCCATGTAGGACCTGAATTTAATCGAATGTGCCACGTTAGAAGTTCCCCTTTCGTACGATTGGGGTGGCCCTGAAAAGGGCCGTTAAGGTCAATTTGTTTACCCTGTTTTATTCAGGGGGAGTTTGCCTGTCTACTCCAAACTGGTGGAAAAGTACCGACCAGGCTGTAAAAAGTACCGGCCAGGCTGTTGTTGTTGTTGGAGGCCGGGCTCTTGCGCCGCATCGTCATCAGAGGAATCTGCTGTAGATGGTCCAGAAAGGATGCTGGCGCGATTCGTGGCACGTCTCCGATGTCAATAAATTCCGGTTCAACTGGCTGGAGCAGCTGTTGTTGTTGTTGTTGGGCATCCAACAGATCGCCCAACATCTCGAACCAGTCTCGCCCCTGCAAATCGGCCGGCGCCCTAGTCACCAGATGATGGAGGTCGGCCCAGGCTAGCGGTGATATGTTGGTGTTCTCCCGTGTCCACTTCCTTATTTCCTGCAACCAATACTCTCTGATGGCCCTCGCTAATTCTTCTTTCTCCCGCCTCTCTTTCGCCGCACCTTTGGTGGTGGACATTTTGGCAGCATGGCTCATGATAGGATCTTGATGTATACGTCTTCACAGCTTCAGAAATATGGTTTGAATGTGCCTTCTCCCCACGCGGCCCCTGGTTTTATACTGAATATAGAGTAGATTTTCATTGGCTGTTTCAACGGGGGCGAACCTCGTTCATTGGTTCTAACTCCGTCCTCACCATTGGTTGATATACACGTCGCTGATTGGCCCAATAAGGCGAGCAGCATACCTCCCTGGGTTAATTTTCAATCCTCTCTTTTTGTACAAAAATTGGTATAGCAAATTCCCATGTTAAATCCATTCGTATCTCTATAACATTAGGGTTGATATACGCGTCGCTGATTGGCCCAATAAGGCGCGAGTGATGCCTCCTGGGTCAACTCACAATCCTCTCTTTTTGCGCAAAATTGGTATAGCAAATTCCCAGGTTAAATCAATTCGTATCTCTATAACATTATGGTTGATATACGCGTCGCTGATTGGCCCAATACGGCGCGAGTGATGCCTCCTGGGTCAACTCACAATCCTCTCTTTTTGCACAAAATTGGTATAGCAAATTCCCAGGTTAAATCAATTCGTATCTCTATAACATTACACCCCGAATGATCACGGACTTTCACGAAGGTGGGGCCATGGAAAATAAAAAAAACTATAACGTGTACGGCTACGGACTAGGGGTTAATTTAACATGACACTACCGAGTGATCACGGACTTTCACGAAGGGTGAAGGGCGATGGAAAAATAAAACCAGAACGTGTACGGGTACGGATTAGGATACAGAGACACGAACACATAAAAAAAACTGTAACTTGTACGGTTACGGACTAGGAGTTCACACTTTCCCATAGGGGTGCATTATAGTATTAAAAATTTTAACCCATCCCTATGTTTGCGGGGGAGTATAGGTGAGTCCACTAGGCACTGACAGGGTGAAACCCCCTGCACAGCGATATATACAGGCCTCCCTAGTCGGTATTTTGTCATTCACCACCATGGGAGCGCACGGAGCAGATGGAGAGCTTGCCTTGTTCCAACTCACCACCCACGTCACCCTGATCGTCTATGACCATCAACTGCAGCTCATAGAAGAACAACTCCGAGAGGTGAAGCTATGTTTAACCCTAGCAGGATGGACTCTATTGACACGGTTGTTACAGGGAAAAGAGCCCGAAGTCGATTTCATGCACGTGGGAGTGGGTGTCTACCTACGAAGTGGTAGAGATGATTCTTTTTTCCCCCGGTTAGAAGAGCGTGGTGGTCCCCCTATCATACTCCGTCCGGCATTATGGCAGGCGCTGAAAGCTATTATCCCCGACGTCCACGACTTACTGCACCCCGACGCGAACTCTGTGGCTACCCGGACTCTTACACCTGGCTGCACCCTATTTTTGTTCCCCAAACGAGTGGACCACATCGATAGCGGACCTAGGTGTTGGTGTACGTCTGAACCCAAAGCGCGCGTCTCTTTGTCACCGGAAGGCTGGACTACTTTGAAACGCGTGTTGTTGGGTGACCTCGACGGTGATAGCATTCACCTGTGTGACGACGTCTACATTTTCCGCGGTGCCTTTTTTGCTCGACTCCTCTGTCTGAACGAAGATGGTTTTACCCTGGACCCTGATCTATGGGCGGCCTTGGAAAAAGTAGTCCCCATTGTCGATGAAGTACTATATCTAATGAAGCGAACACACAACAGCGCAACCCAGAGGGGGACCCAGAGGGAGACCCGAAAGGGAATCCGAAAGGGCAACCCGTGGAGTACCCGCAAGGCCGGCCGGCAGGAATCCACGTGGAGTAAGACTGTGAACAAGGTGTTAACAGATTTGTATTACAACCCCACCAGTCCAGCCGCTTATAGCGCTATGGGAGCGCTCGCTCGAGCTGCACATTCCCAAGGCATCAGTCGAACTGCAGTTCGAGAATGGTTAAAAACCCAAGACACTTATAGCTTACATCGAGCAGCCCGACGACATTTTCGCCGTAACCGAGTCATCGTAGGAGGAGTAGACGCACAATGGTCGATATGAGTCGATTTGCTGCCCACAACGATGGACATCGGTACATGTTGACCTGTATCGATATTTTATCCAAGTACGCGTGGGTGGTACCCATCCAGACCAAAACAGGAGAGAATCTGGTACGCGCGTTCCAGCAGATTTTCAAGACGGGACGCAAACCCCTCTATTTGCAAACGGATGTAGGCACAGAATTTCTCAACCGCCACTTTCAAGCCTTTCTTAACCCTACCTGGCCTGGGGGGGGGGCGGAAAGTGCCCCCCTAGTGAACTTTACTCTGCTGCTCCGAAACGACAAAACCGAGGAGGCTGAAACTTGGTGACTTTTAAGCTTATCTTATTGGGGTCATTTTGAGTCTATTTTGATCATGGGTAAATTCAAAATGGCGGCCATGTGGTATCCGCGAAAGTCGTGTTTTTCATATTTTCGGTCCATTTCTTCACATTTTCCTTGCCTAAAAGTCCTTGAAAGTATATTATTTATGCAAAACTAATTATTCTCTATTTTATAAGATTTTGTTCGAGAGAAAAATCTGAAAAATGAAAATTTCGAAAAATCGACCCCAAAAAGGCCGAAAAATGGATTCCGAGAAGATGACCTCACTGTGACGTCATCATGGCGGCCATCTTGGATTTTTTTACATTTTCCGGTAGAGCTTGAACCCAAGATACTGTGTGGTAAGTTTCAGCGCTCTAGCCTTAGTGGTAGAGAAAATATATAGGGGGGCACTTTCCGCCCCCCCCCAGGCTGCGACACACCCCAAATCGCCCAGGCCAGGTAGGGTTAAGAAACAGAAGGTGTTTTTCTTCCATACGTACAACGAGACCAAAGCCTCTGTGGTGGAACGATTCAATCGAACCTTCAAAGGACGGATGTACAAGTATTTTACCGCCAAAAACACCCGACGGTACATCGATGTGCTACCTCAACTGGTCCAAGGGTACAATCGAGCCTATCATCGCTGTATCCAGCGAGCTCCCCTTGATGTGACGGAACGCAACGAACATCAAGTGCGCCGTACGCTGTACTCGATATAACCCAGTCCACTCACGTCACCCCGTTACAAACGCGGAGATGTGGTACGGATCAGTAAAGTCAAAGGGCAATTTGAGAAAAGTTACTTGCCCAACTGGAGTGACGAGCACTTTGTTGGCCCAGTTCGTTTAATTCCTGGGTCTCAGCCCGTGACATGAAACGGCTATAAATTCTACCTCACATCGCCTACAGCCTTCAGTGTAGGGTTGTACCATGGATAGTGCACATCTGCCCTTACTGCTGCGCACTCGAAAAGGACAAGTCGGTACCGTCGTGTGTCTACTAGTGCTTCTGGGTACCTTATTTGGAGGCGTCTTCTACGATTTGGCGTACCTGATATCCTGTTTCAACCTACCCGCCATTCGTCCAAGTCCTGCCCCCCAACGTCGAGTGCAATCACCCAACACCACCACCACCACCACCACCACCACCACCACCACCACCACACCCTCTCCTACAACGCTGCGGAACATTACCAGATCACCACGTTCTACCACCCAGCCCACTACGCCGTCTAGTCCTCCCCCACCTCTGCGGAACTTCACCCGGCATCCTCCCGTGTACTACCTGCCTAGTCCTACCCTCAGACGCGAACCACCTGAGTCCACCAGGGCAAAACCACGGCAACCTAGGACTCCCACCACCACCACCACCACGACGCTAACACCTAGAGTGGGACTAGTACCACGTTTACCACGGCAACGGTACCCGCACGACTACGACCCCCCGTGGGATCCACGACAACGGTGGTGGGCCTCTGAACGCTGGGCGCAAATCACCAAATAACGAGATGGATCCTCGATGGCAGCATCCCTTCACGTGTCTCATCGCTGGACCGACCGGGTCGGGAAAAACACACTTCGTTCAACGCCTCATCCAACACGGGTCAGCCCTCATTTCACCACCCGTGGCTCGCATCCTGTGGTGTTATGGAGCTTGGCAACCTGCGTACCAGGAACTGGCACGTACCCCTGGACTCAGCTTGGTGGAAGGATTACCCCAGAGGATACCCCAGAAGACACGTTGGTCGTGGTAGACGATCTGATGACCGAAAGGGGCAGTCGGGTGACGCGTCTCTTTACGAAAGGGAGCCATCATCGTCGGTTGAGCATCATCTACATCGTCCAGAATCTCTTCAGTAAGAACAAAGAGCACAGGAACATCAGTTTGAATGCTCAGTATGTGGTATTGTTCAAAAACCCCAGAGACGCACCACAAATTATGCACCTGGCGAAACAGATGCACCCTAAAAACACGGCCTTTGTGCGGGAAGCCTTTGAAGATGCCACCCAAGGGGCCCACGGGTATCTGCTCTTCGACTTGAAACAAGAGACACCCTCGGCACTTCGATTGCGCACCCACATTTTCCCCGGAGAGTTCCAGACGGTGTACACACCCAAATAAAAGAAGAAGACACAACCCCTCTAGCATTCACTTCCTCATCATGTCTGCACGGATACGGAAGCACGCGCCGGCCCTCCGCGTATTACGCAGCGCGCCACCGGAGGTGGGCCGGATCCTGGTGCGCGGCGCGGACGCAGAATTGGTAAGTGTTTGTGTGAAGTCGATCATAATGTGTTAAAAGGGAATGTTCCTCTCAGTCCCCTGCAGAAAGGTAAATTGCAACGGTACAAGACGGGTCTCCGAACGCTGGTGAAGAAGACGGGCAGTTTAAGAGAAAAAGAAACAGGTGTTACAGCGAGGTGGATTTCTCGGCGCACTGCTCGCACCCTTAGCCGCCACCGTACTGGGACCGTTAGTAGGCTCCATCTTGGGACGCTAACGTCATGGAACATACGAAAAAAATGATGCTGGTCGAACCTCGGCTGTTACAGAGTATGCAATCACCCTATCCCGTGCCTGCCACGGTGCAACAACTCCAGTCTCTCGACGAAGAGATGAATAGTATACTCCAACGTCGACTACCCGATCACGAGAAAATTCAACTCTACCATCAGACGCTGAACCGGCACAAGACGTTTATGGATCAATATAGGGGTAGTACACCACCACCACCACTACCTGCAGCGCCAGCACCCACACTGCCGCCATCATCACCCCAGCTGGAAGAGGAAGTATTGGCCAGTGTCCCTAAGGCATTCAAGACCAAGGCTCGTTTATTGTTGGACCGGGTGAAACAGAATCCCGATATGGGTTGGAGCGATCAGGGAGAACTGCTTATTCGAAACCGAGTGGTGCCGGGGTCTCATATCACGGATTTGATCAATGATACGGTACGCTCTCGCAAACACTCTAATCCACCGGGCTGGGAAGTCTTTGCTCAGGGGTTGAAAGACACACACACCCCTCAAGAATTGGTGGGGAATCCTAACCGTTGGGCCTTTATGCAGCGGATCCAGCAATCGCCGAGTAGACCACCACCACCACAACCACCACCCTCTTCTTGGGAACCGGAGTCACCCCCCAAAACACCACAACGACGGGTATCTTGTTTTCCGCCCTTTAAAACACCATCCCCGGTAAAGAGGCTCCAGCGCTCGAGAGCTTTGATACAAAGCAAGTCATCGCGACGATCACAACGCCGAGGTCATCCGCCCAAGGGCTGGGAGCCCTACTAAAGCCAGGTGCAGAAGCAAGAAAGTTCAGTCGTCATGTTTTACCTCACGTTGCCCAGTAACAGCTCGCTCGATGTGTTTCCTGCCAACACCTTGGCCAAGTACGTGACCCAATTACCGCAACCGTTGCATTTACCTGGACGGTGGGAATGTGGACTGGTGGATATTCAATACCCTTACTGCTGGTGCTGACACTTCA
The DNA here is from genome assembly GCA_036873755.1 of Hanleya hanleyi. Taxonomy (NCBI): domain Eukaryota; kingdom Metazoa; phylum Mollusca; class Polyplacophora; order Lepidopleurida; family Hanleyidae; genus Hanleya; species Hanleya hanleyi. The sequence continues at coordinate 47,318 of JAVTVY010011610.1, forward strand.
TTTCCGACAAGCACGTTCTCCTCACTTCGTATAATGTACGTGCCTTACCAGTGCCATACGGCCAGCTATGCCGACTACTACAAGAAACAAACGGGAGGTAGCTTGTCCATCTTTAGCGGTGCACGCATGCAACCAGGTCACGGATTGGGTAACATACTGGGCAGCATCGTGAAAACGTTCTTGCCCTTGGTGACACGGGGCGTAAAAGCGGTGGGTAAACACGCGGTACGCAGTGAACTGCGCGTGGCCGGTGATGTCTTGGGAGGCACGGCACCCCGACAAGCCTTGAAACGACGGGCCCAAGAAGCAGGCAGCGTCTTGATCGCCAAAGCCCTTAAAAGACAACCACGGGCACAGCGAAGAGTCATTCGACGACCGACACACCGACGACGCACACTCCGGAAGAAGAAGAAGGGTAAGAGAGACATCTTCGCATAATGGCATTCATTCACTCCGAGTCATGTCCGTCTACCAACAGTGAATTGGATTTGTGGACTATTCCACCCACACAGACCAGTGTTGCCGAAGGACGTTGGGTAGAACATCGACCCCTGGCTAGCCTGACGGGTACGGGACCACTGGAATTTACCATTGAAAACAAAGATACGGCCTACCTGGATTTAGCCCACACGTACTTGTACGTGAAAGCCAAAATAGTGGACAGAGCTGGGGACCCCATCGGGAACGATGCGGTGGTAGCCCCGGTGAATCTTTGGCTGCACTCCTTGTTCCAACAGGTGGATATCAGTCTGCACGATAAACTCATCAGTACGTCCACCAATACGTACCCGTACCGAGCCTACATCGAGACGCTGTTGTCGTACGGAGACGATGCCAAAAAAATACACTTGCAAGCCTCGCTGTACTACAGGGATACACCCGGAGCCATGGATGGCGTCACCGTTGCCAATAATGGGTTCGGCCATCGCATGAAGTTTACAGCCACTAGCAAGTCCGTCGATATGATGGGACGACTGCACGCCGATCTGTTCCTGCAAGACCGCTACATGATGAACGGTGTATCCATCAAGATCAAGTTGATCCGTTCCGCACCCACTTTTGCCTTGATGGCCGATGAAAATGCTCCCAATTACAAGATCGCCACAGATGATGCAGCCCTGTTTGTCCGTACGGTGGATTTGCAACAGGGCGTGTTGCTGAGTCACATGGAAGCCTTATCGAAAAAACCAGCCCTGTACCCCATCCGACGCGTACAGACCAAGATGTTCTCTGTGCCAGCAGGTACGATGATGGCCAATCGTGAAAATTTATTTCTAGGGGATCTCCCTAAGCGTCTTACCCTGGCGTGTGTGACCAACACCGCTTTCAATGGACAGTGGAGTGAGAATCCGTTCAACTTTCAACATTTCAACCTCAACTTTTTGGCACTGCACGTGGCCGGCCATCAAATTCCAGCCCGCCCGTCACAACCGGATTTTGGTAACCATCACTATGTGCGGAGCTACCTGAACCTGTTTACAGCCACAGGACAAAACAATCAGGACGAAGGAAATACCATCACTCGACGAGACTTTAGCCGTGGGTACACTTTGTTCGCCTTCGACCTCACCCCAACCTTGGAACACGATCATCAACTGGCCTTGCTCAAGAAAGGAAACTTACGGTTGGAACTGCGTTTCTCGGTAGCTCTACCCCAGACCATTAACGTGATTTGCTACGCCGAGTTTGATAACGTCATCACCGTGGATCAGCAAAGAAACGTCCTGTGTGACTACGCCAGCTAGAGTCATGGGCATACTCCAGCGAGATCCTCGGGTACCCTTTCGAGGTGTGTTTCCACGCAATGTGTTTCCCACCACCCCCACCACCCCAGCAGCCTACACCCTGAATACAGACCCTGGTACTCGACCCGGTGAACATTGGGTGGCTGTGTACGTGGACACCCTGGGCCAAGGCGAATACTTTGATTCCTACGGACTTGCACCTCTGCATTCCGATTTGGTGAAGTTCATGGACGTATCTACTACAGTGTGGCGTTGGAATACTAAAAGATTACAAGGACCCTTGAGTAGTGTATGCGGACAGTACTGTGTGTTTTATCTCACTCACCGGAGTAGAGGACATTCTATGCAAACGATCATACAAATGTTTGATGATTATTCTCAAGCCGAAGACCATGATGTACTCGTATACGACTGGACTGCCTCTCGTTTTAATGTGCATGCCCCATTTCTCTGGTTGACTTAATTGATTCAATGTGTGTGTTCTCATTGTTTTTTGTTATGACGTTGTTGTTCTAATGTTCATTGATGTTCAATAAAAAAGATTCATGAAAAAACACAAGTGATGTGTTTGACTTTTTTTTATTCAAGTGAACAAGAATGTATAGACTATGTACAAAAGAATGTCAACAATACAGGTGGTATGTACAAAAAAACCCTGTCAGGAGTACGATTCGAACCTACGTTCTGCATTTCGCAGACCAGCACTGTTAACTGGCGCCTTAGACCACTCGGCCATCCTGACTTTACAGTTTTTAACTCGTGTATCATGAGAAGTAGTTCAAAATTTTCACAAGTCCAGGTAAGTAGTACTGATGCCATCGGGAAGGAGTTTCCGTTTCGGGTAAAAGAAAGTGAAGGCGTCCCGTTTCTGGATGTATGTCCGCATCTGGTGGTCCACGACCCGAAATCCTCTGTTAGTCCCACTCGCACTGGCCTGGCTTTGCAGCACGTTCAGGTACAAGGCTTTGTCGACGTTGGGATCTCGCCGGTTCACCCCTTTGCAGCTAAACTTATTTTGGTCTCCACCGTAACAATAATACGTCTTCGAGGAGAGAGCAATCATGGCATCCCCACTCCACTCCAGCTTGAAGAGGCCCGGCGTCCGCTTGTCGTACTGGTAATGGTCACGTCGAGGTAGCCACTGGTTCCGTTCCGCCTCATACT
>JAVTVY010011611.1:0-56275 GCA_036873755.1 Hanleya hanleyi
GACTCACCTTGTACACTGGTGCATTCCGGTCAGGTTGTCCAACTACTTTGTATGGAATACTATCATAGTAGTCCTGGAACTTATTACGTCCCCGCGGATGATTACGCAGAAAAACTCTTCCTCCCACAGGCAATGCTGACTGGGTGGCCTTTCTGTTCACACGTTTCCTACGTCTCAGAGCTTCACGCTCCAACTTCACGTTGGCCTGTCTAAATGCATCAGCGAGGCGTTCATGATGCTCCACAAGCCAGTCGCTAACAAAATCAGTTGTTTTAGCACCTTCTTCTGGCTTGCTGCCAAGGATCAGGTCCACGGGAAGTAGGGGTTCCCGTCCATAGAAAAGATAATGGGGTGAATATCCAATAGAGGAATGGGGAGTGCAATTGTAGGCCCATACAAGTTGAGGTAAGTACTCTGGCCAAGTAGGTTTATGTTGAACCGGGAGGGTACGGAGCAAGTTGTGAAGGGTACGGCTGAACCGTTCACACTGTCCGTTACCCTCCGGGTGGTAAGGTGTAGTACGGCTTTTAGTAATTCCATACAGCCTGCACAATTCCGCAATGAGATCGGACTCAAAATTTCTGCCCTGATCACTATGAATTCTTCTTGGCACTCCAAAGCGAACAAACCACTCTTTAATGAGGACTTTAGCCACCGTCTTGGCTGTCTGGTCTCGGGTGGGCAGAGCTTGAGTGTACTTAGTGAACACATCTGTTATTACAAGGACGTCTTCATGGCCGCTCCTAGATTTTTCAAGTTGAGTAAAATCAATCGCCACTACTTCTAGCGATCTTGACGCCTAAAGGTTTCCCATCTCACGCTGCACATGCTTTCCGGACTTCGAGACAGCACATCTCAGACATTTGCTGCGGTACTGCTCAACGTCTGCTGCCATACCTGGCCAATAACATCTGGATCTAAGAAGTGGTAGGATTCGTTCCGCCCCCTGGTGACCCATATCATCGTGTACAGCTTCCAATACTCTGGGCTGCAGAGCTACGGGCAGTAGCATTTGCATCACCTCTCCAGAAGCAATGGTGATCCTTCGGTACCAGACTCCATCTTGCTTTTCAAGCTTGTCCCACTGTTGTAGCAGTTTTCGAGTGGCTGGCAACTCTTTTGCCAAACTGCGACCAACTGGTCTGTGTTTGGTTTCCTTGAAGTGCTCTAGTCTACCAATGATTGGGTCCTGGACTTGGAGTCTTGACAATTCCGCCCTAGAGAAAGAGGGAAAACCAGTAGCTAATGAAGGTTCTGTATGTACTGTACGGGCTCGTAGATCATCTGGGCAAGCCAACAGGGAGTTAATACGTTGAAACAATAAAGCTTGTACTGTGTTGGTTAGGACTAAACTGTTAACAGATTTCTCCAGCAACACCTGTTCACACGAAAGGTCCAACATCATTCTTTGGTCACACAGTAATTCTGGGTCATCATAGTTGCGGTTCATCTCAACTCTCATATGGTCATCAGGTTCATGCAAGGCCTTACGACTCAAAGCATCAGCGTTCGCATTCGCGCGACCAGAGCGATATCTTATGCAGAAGTCAAAAGGAGCCAGTTGCGCAACCCAGCGCATCTCTACAGCTGACAGCGTAGCTTTGTTCAAATGGGCCAGCGGATTATTGTCAGTGTACACCGTGAACTGTGCACCCAACAGATAATCCCTAAATTTTTCCGTTATGGACCATTTCAGGGCTAAGAGTTCCAACTTCATGGAACTATAGTTCGCATCATTCCTCTCCGGAGGCTTCAGTCCTCGACTAGCATAAGCAATAACCACCACATGGTCCTCCTGTTGTTGGGACAACACTGCTCCCCGTCCAAGGAAACTCGCATCGGTTTCAACTATGAAAGGTTTTGAGAAGTCCGGGTAGCTCAGCAGAGGTGCGGAAGTCAAACTGTTCTTCAACGTCTGATAAGCATCTTCACACTGAGGATCCCACTTATCACTGAATGGTCGAGCATCCTCTGCAATCTTCTGCCGCGACCCCTTCTTCATCGAAGATCCTGTGAGCCTATGCAGGGGCGCCGCAATCTTGGCGAAATTCTTCACAAAACGGCGGTAATAACTCGCCAGCCCAAGGAAAGATCTCAACTCCTTAACGCTGGAGGGAGTCTTCCATTCAGAGACGGCAGAGATCTTCCTCGGGTCGGTGGTTATACCATCTTCAGATACTACGTGGCCTAAATAGGCAACCTTCCTTTTGAATAAGTGACATTTTTCGGGCTTTAGTTTAAGACCAAAGTTCTGGAGCCTTGAAAACACCATCTCTAAGCGTGCCATCATCTCATCAAATGTGCTACCAAAGACCAAGATGTCATCCAAGTAGACCAACAGGGAAAGGAAGTTTTGATCTCCCAAACAGGCCTGCATCAGGCGCGAGAATGTGGCCGGGGCATTGCAGAGGCCCATCGGCATGCGGGTATACTCGTATAGGCCGCGGCAACCCACACGGAAAGCTGTTTTTGGTATATCCTCCTCATCGATAGCACATTGTAGGAAACCATGGGCGAGATCGAAAGATGCAAAATACTTTGCTCCAGAGAGCGCTTCAAGTGCATCCTCCACCCGAGGTAGGGGATGGGCATCCTTGATCGTTTTAGCGTTAAGCAACCGGAAGTCTCCACAAACTCTCACTTGGCCATTAGGTTTCCTAACCAGAACCATGGCAGAGGCGTATGGAGACTTGCTCGGACGTAGAACACCAGTCGACAACTGAGTCTCCAGATACTCTTCTACTTGTGGCCAGAAATGAGGGTTGACACGACGGTAAGGAAGTTTTACGGGGATTTCATCAGTAGTAACAATCTTATGTTTGACTGTATCACAGTATCCGAGATCATGATCGCCACGGCTGAACAAGCTATCGTATTTGTTCAGTAATGCTCTCACTTTACACTCCTGGTCAGGCGACAAGGGTCCCACGTCCAGTTTAGAATATAGGTCGTCGGAATCACAGGATTTATCAGTGACATCGTCTGGCCTGGTGGAATCTTCAGTCTTCGCCGCCTCAACGACAATCTCTTCACAGCTCAGCATAGGATTTTCTCGGATGGTTCTGTTCCCGGCGTCCTACCTGGGACCTTGGGGACAAGTAAATGTCCTCCTTACCGAAGTTGACAACTTCCACGGGTATACGGCCTCGCCTCACAGTCACCATGCATGGCTTCACCATCACATTTCTGGGAGTTTTTCCTTGTTCAATCGGGTAACCACTAACCAATGCAGTAGATTTCTCCCGCATCAAATCCTGACGAGTGGTACAAGCAATAATACGCCGACACATGGCTGGTATCCGAATAACATTCCTCTCGGCTATCCGAACTGTACCTTGAAGATTCTCTGATGGACTGTACTCCTGCGCCGTTACACACCTGGAATACAAGGCCAAGACTGGTGCCCATTCTTTGCCTTCAGATGTCTGGGAAAGTTGGTTGAGGAACCCGACTCCCTTATCTTCGCAAAGCTGTTCTTGTATAACTCGGATAATGTTACTCCCAATAACAACTGGTACGTCAACCCGCTTTGAAACTAAAGGACCTTCCGTGATGTCCTCTACCACCAAGAATCCCATCCGAGGGAAAACAGTTCCCATCACAGAAACATCTATTTCCATGTACCCCTTAAATGGAATCCGTGATCCATTAGCAGCCGTTAACCGGAGGTATGATGATACATCATGAAGTTCTTGATTATCTGCAAACCTGTCTTTAAAGAAACTCTCTGTGATGGTGGAAACTTCTGCTCCAGTATCTAGTAGACCCCTAACCTTGACATTTCCCAGCCAAATATCAGCTTTAGGACATCTCCCAGCCGTCTTGGCATAAAAGGAATCTTCATCGAAAGTGCTACTCACCTCGTGATTGGTTGCTGTGACCCCAATCATTTCATCCACACATAACGAGCCTTCATTTACTGATCTATCACCTACCGCCCGGCCCGCAGCGGCAGGTGGGTCTCGTTTCCCGAAGGGAAGGAGGGGGATTGAACTTGTTGGTCAGATTTTTCCGGGCATTCTGCCACAAAATGATCCGGGGAACGACACTGGAAACAAACCCGTCTGCCCTGTTCGTCCCAACCATCTCTAGTAGAGTACCGTCTTCCTTGACGCCTACCTGCTCTTCTGCGATCGAGCTGTTCGGATTCAGGAACATTTCTGTTTGCCTTCAAGGACACTATAGCCTCCTTGAGTTCCTTAATCGCATCTTGTTGTTCTTTTACCAACTTGAGGATAGGATCCTGCAAGACAGAGGTCTCTTGAACGGAACGAGAGTTCCCGGTACCCAAACTTTTACCATACCAATTGAGAGCACGGTCACGTGCTTCAAAGAAGGAGAGTGGGCAATTCTGCATTCAGGCGTCTAAGTTTCCTTCGCAAGCCCTTGTCCTTAACCGCTTCCGCGAGGCGATCTTTGAGAACAGCATCTCGTCCTTCAGCGGCATTGCTGTCCATATCTACTATAAGGTTATGGATTGAAACAAGCTGCAGGGAGCAGCCTAAAACGTCCTCATCGCGACGTTGACAATACTGGTAGAAACGCGACCAAAGTTGACCCAGTGTATCACCCTCTCCGAAAACTTTATTCAGGACCCCGAAAATTTCTTCGATAGGAGAATTCTCATTCAGACCCCGACCCTGAACTTCCTGGCGAGCCTTCCCAGTCAGATGGTCAAGCACTAATGCAGCCTGATGCTGAGGACTTAAACGACAGACGGCCAAATGGGCTCTGTTATCTGCAATCCACTCCGTTATGTCCAGATCAGTTGACCTCTGGGGGCGATAGCGAAAGCGTTCCAGGCGGCGCGACTGAGAAACATAAACTCGAGGAGTATAAACTGCCTCAGATGGACTATGACGTGAAGGAATGGAAGAACTGGCAGAAGCATGAGGAAAGCCGGAACCAGAAATTGAGGAAGCCAGGTGCTGTTGACGCTCCTGTTCAGCCTGAGCCAGGCGCCTAGCAAGGTCCTTGGCAGCTGCCTCCGCACATTCTGCCTTATCCGCTCTCCTCATAGCCTCCCCAAGCCGAACTTCCATCTCCTCCAACCGACGAGTCAGATCCTCAACAGATATGGTGCAGAGTTACAAAATAAATGGTAAAAGAGTGTACTCACCCAACTGCTCAGGTTTCACACCGGAAAATACACTTTCCCTACTACACATGAAAATCAGCTCTAATCCACTTACTCTCACAATTTATCTTGTACAATATCTCTAAGTAAAGCTCACTATGATGCTCTGCAGTTACTAGATTTTAGTGCTTCAGCTTGTCAGAATAATATTTTGACCACCCAACCTACAAAGAATTTACCAACAGACTTACCCACAAATTCATCTGGTATATGTGCATAATACAGTTCATGGGCATAAACAGAAATTTAAAAAAATCTGGTTGTTCTTAACTGTAATGAACCATGCACATCAAAAATTACCTGTAGTAATATAGTTCAGTGCACTGTTCACTGGGTCACTTGTTCCAAAACTATCAGTTTATCCCTACTACTGGAGTCAGTTCATTCTCTAATGGATACCCTAAATCTGTATCACCACAGATGAAGTCCTTCCAATGCCCCCAAGTTCCACTTGCGCCACACGGTGGGGGCCTCCGACCCAGTACTGTCAATTTTCCACTACTCCTGGAACCGGTCCATTCTCTGATAGAAGCGCTAAATATGTATCACCATAGATGAAGTCAAGCCAGTCCCCCAAGTTCCACTCGAGCAACACGGTTGGGAGCCACTGACCCAGTACTGTCAATTTTCCACTACTCCTGGATTAATTTTCATTTCAGTAACTGGTGTCCAGCAAACCAGCTTTATCCCTTGGTGTAACTGGCATATATCTTGCTGATATTCTCAACAATGACTCGTACCCAGTCCGTCGCTTTCTGGTGCAGGAGGTCTGTCCCACAAGAATGATCTGTTGTCCTCACAATCTTCTATGACCACAATGTTCAGCTAACACCACCCTGCTCGCAGCGCCAAATGTGACCCCACGCAGAATCACTTTACACAAATACAACAGAGTTCCAGGAATCAAGTCCAATGTCATTTATTAATAATCAACTGGTTCATGGGTGGTGTTTGTAAGGTGGTCTATATCGATCAACTTCAACCACTTCTCATTAACATAGATCTTGGTTGTGTATACAGCCTGTATATGGTGGTAGCTTTAACAACCATGTTCCAAAGACCTCGGGGTAACCAAAGATATCGGGGCAGCTCAAGATATCGGGGTAACCGAAAATATCGGGGTAGCTCAAGACCCTGTAAATTAAATGAGCCATCAGTAAGTTACATGGAATGTATTTCAGAGCTGTGCTATCATATGTCGAATAAATGGCTGCCAGAAAGGCGAGAATATATTAACAATATATCTCCATAATTTATATGATACCAAATGCAGAGCGATAACTTATCGAAAGAGCTCAAGTACACGGCCTAGGATCTTAACAAAGATTTTCTACAGTAACCATGTCCAAAGCGGACACCTGGAATAGCGTAGTATTCTGGGAGAATAACATACTCTACATTATACTGATAATCTAGATCCTACTTTGGTCTGCTTATACAATATTGACCCATAAAAATATATATGGAAACTGTACGATTATTACAATGGAAATTAATTCGATTCTCATGATATTTAATAATATCGGATAATTACAATGGAAATTAATTCGATTCTCCTGATATTGGATAATATAGCACTTCCTATTAGTACAATACAATAGTCGGGGAGAGGGGGGGAGCAGGCAACATCAATTCATTAATGTAAGAAAACTTTATCTCTCAAATAATTATAACATTTCTCGAAATCTTAATAATTCATAAGTGCCAAGGAAATTAATAATTCAATGATATTCCAACAATAGGGGCATAACTTACCCCTGCACCGAACTGGGGGAACCTCAACAAGTTTACACTGGATGACCTCAATACACGCGGTCAATATCATCAACAAGTAGCATCCTGAATTTCAGACAGGAAACAACAAACTACAGTGAATGGGATACCAGGAATCGAAATCTACATGATTTATCTCATATTCTTATGTATCATGGCATTCGATGAAAAACTAGAATTAATTAGTTTTACTTTGAAAATTATTTAATTACTGCACAATATTACAATGAGCGAGAAATCTAAAAATGGCCTTCGGCATGCTATTTCCTTGTTGCCGAGAGGGCTGACCTACATGGAAATTTACCAAGAAGCATCGATTCCAGAAGTCGCTGAATACATCAAATATAATTCATAATTGCCAATACTTAATGCTGATTGTATCAACATCATAATTTCCGTCAAAAGATAGTGCATATTTACCTTCAAAATGCAGATGGCGAGGAAGCACGCTTGCAGCGTCTGTCTCCCTGGATGCTACAACAGGACCACGCCTCGGGACCACCCGGCGATTCCACTCGGAAATCGTCGGAAAGTAACCTCGGACGCCCAACATTGCAGCATCGAACAAGACAGTTACATCATCCTCACAGAAATACAAACCAGTGAATGAAACCTGAGCACTCACACTAAATGTTACAAACTATGTTTCTATGCACCAAAAGTGTACACTCCGCCAGCTCACAGAATGAAGACAATCTTTTTTCTTAAGACTTTTTTTTCTGAGAGGCAAATGGCAGGCTATTTAATGAAGGCCGATTGAATGAATTAGTACACCAAGCGAGTTAAGACAGAAATACATGTAATTACAACTCATATAAGGGAAGTGGGAAGAGGAGCCGACATACTGGCAGAGCCACGTGACTTCACAGTATAGTCTTCCGGTCAACCTATTCTAAAGTGCACACCAAGAATCTAACGATTCCTGATATGTGTTGTATCTTAGGTACGCTTTTATTGTACCTGTTCATGTGGCAACTTGGATGATATGACCACACGGCATTGTATGCCAGCAATATCTTATACGCCTAATGCTAAGCCAATATCTTATCAGACTTTTGCTCAGTCAGTAGAATGAAGAAATTGAATAGCTGATATGTAAATAATGTAAGTGACCATAATTTCTATGTGGCAACAACTACTACGACTGATAATCGATATCATGACTTGATACAATTGCTGAAGTTTATCAACCGTTATAAACGGCTTGCTTTCAATTATATATCTACATGTATGAAATAAAACAAGAAGCCAGAGGATGCTAGGCCCCCCCCCGCCGAAATGGCAGCGATATTTTTGAGCGTTGTTGGTCTCGCGGGATATACATGAGGGAGGCAACTGCTACTTCATAGGCGTAGGAGGCGGAAGAGTCTTTTCGCCCTCCCAGGTTTTGAGATAATCTCAGAATGGCTGACTGAACGTTGACTGGTGCTGTGATACAGTTTCCAAGCAGTGAAACATGAAAATTATGTAACCGAGATGCAAACCCAAGCGACATCTCATGGCATATTATCTGCAAACCAAATTTGACGAGAATGTGAAGGCGTTCCCAACCTATTGCCCGAAAACCAAATTTAGACTTTGCCACCAGGTATCGCCACCTGTAGGTGCAAGTGGGCGAAACGCAACCCCAAGCGACATCTTAATGCCCTGAAACAAATTTTGGATTTCGCCAGCAGGTGACGCCACTTGTAGGGAGAAGCGGGTGAAATACAATCTCAAGCGACATCTTATGTCATGTTATATTCATACCAAATTTGAGAAGAATCCGATGGGCAGTTCTCAAGTTATTGCCCGGAAACCAAATTTACAAGTTGCCACCATGTGGCGCCACTTGTACACGCAAGTGGGCGAAACTCAATTCCAAGCGACATCTCATATGGTGAGGTTCTCAAGTTATTACCCCGAAACGAATTTGGGATTTTTGCCACCAGGTGGTGCCACTTGTAAGCGCAAGTGACCGAAAGGCAATCCGAAGCAACACCTGGCACGGTACGTGCATGCCAAGTTTGAGAACAATCCGATGAGCAGTTCTCAAGCTATTGCCTGGAATCAAATTTCAGGTTTTGCCTCCAGGTAGCACCACCTTTAAGCACAAGTGGGTGAAACTAAACCACAAGCAACATCTCATGGCAAGGTATATGCATACCAAATTTGAGAAGAATCCGATGGGCAGTTCTCAAGTTATTGCCCGGAAACCAAATTTACAAGTTGCCACCATGTGGCGCCACCTGCAACTCAATTCCAAGCGACATCTCATATGGTGTGGTATACGCAAAACCAAATTTGAGAAGAATCCAAAGTGCGTTTCTCAAGTTATCACCCAGAGAGGTAGGGTATTTCAGAGAAATCCAACAAAGCCTTTCAAAGTTATCGCTTGCAGCATGGAAGAATGGAATGAACCTTAGTGGCGCCACCTACAGGCAGATCTTGCTGAAACGCAATACCGATCACATTTTTTGTCCCAAAGAATGCATATTCTGAATTTCAGAAGAATCAGACGACGCGTTCCAAAGTTATTGCTTGTGAGAATTCGCATGAATATCCACAGGGGGATGGAACGAACCCCAGTGGCGTCACCTTCAGGCAGGAATTCGACAAAGCATTTGAAAGTCATCGCTTGCAAAGAATTTGAATGGACATCAACGGACACGAACGGACATGCACATAAGAACGGAACAAAACCCCAGTTGCGCCACCTTCAGGCGAATCTTGCTGAAACGTAATAGCAACTGATATATTGTCACAAGGAATGAATATGCCAAATTTCGGAGGAATCCGACAAAGCGTTTAGAAGGTATCGCTTGCGAAAGATTTGAACGAACATCCACGGACATGCACGGAAGATTGGAACAAGACCCAGTGGCACCATCTTCAGGCGGATCTTGCTGAAACGCAATACCAACCGACGTCTTGTTGCAAGTAATGCATGTGCCAAATTTCAGAGGAATCCGACAAAGCGTTTGCAAGTTATCGCTTACGAATAATTTGAACAGACATCTACGGACACGAAGAAGCGAGACCCATTTTAAAATCCCCCGGTCGCGTTGCGTCGGGGGACAAAAAATGATAATATGCGAATACGGAAGTGGATACTCTGAGTTCCCAAGCTAATCAATCTCAATTGCGCATGCTCATATCTGGTTTCCGGACGAGTGAAGCTAGTTACTTATAAATGATGCTGTTTAATAAGGTATGTATTTCCCAAATATTCATAGATCACAGTAAAATGAGATAAATATGTCCAATTATTGTTTGCTCTTCAAAAAACGTGTGAGACATGTAAGAGGTGCGACATTTTGACATCTGGCGGCTAAATATAAACCGTATGACACCACAAGAAAGCCTTCCTCGGCTTCCCACATTCAGACTAGAATACGGAGGAGTAGCTTTGGTACCCCAGCCGCGCTTTTATTGCAGATATTCATGTGGAAACTATGAAGTATCCACACGGTCCCTAGCACAGGCTTAAGCGCTAGCTCGGGAGCTGTACATGTGATAACAGATCAGCACAAATGAGTAACATATATCACCATTTTTTGTTATTATAAATAGCATATCTGTACTAAATTGACCGATATTCTCGTGATATTTTGATCCAACTATTGAGTTTGTAACGATAGGATTGTTGTGTTTCGAGCCGAAACAATAAAAAAACATTGCTGTCCGGGAGCATGGACCTGAAATTTTTTTTTCGTTCAACACCCACTACATCTAAGGTTTGACCAGACAAAGTGGTAGAATAGACCTTGTAGAACACCCCCAGGTAGTATGTACGATCGAATTGTGGTATCAGTTTTTTTCTGCAAGCCATTTTGTAGGCCTACTGGTGCGGCTGGACGACACTTGGAAAGTTGGGGGTAGGGATAACTTAGTTGCTTATAACTTTGCCACTAATCAAACGATTTTAATGCTTTTGTTACCATTACATTTGTCTTAGAATGTTGTTGAACAACATATAACAATAATTTACCTGTGAACTGGTATGATGGCACTAAAGGTCAAAAGGTCAAAGGATACATGACAGGAAATTTTACATACTTTAGGTAAGGATATATTGCGTATGACTTTCAAGTTGAGCATTTACTATAACACGAACTTGCTTTGTTTAATTTGCTTAGTTATCAATGAAAATAAAGGATGTGCGGAATATATCTCCATGGTGAGCAATTAACCCAGTGAATGGAATATTAAACGTTACTAACAACTGTCTGTCAGAAGTTAAAATGTCAAGGATCTCAGCCAGTATATTTGTATTATGCTCACCAATCTGATCCTCAAAAATGCAATTATACACCAACAAAAGTCACTGACATCAGGAAAGCAGGATTAAAGCGGTCGTATGATATAGCACTTAGTGGTTGTCCTCATGATTCGTCATCACTGTCAGAGTTATCGAATTCATTGTCCAAATTACGCATCCTGGTGCCTGGGTTTTGGCACTCTTCAGTTGCCATGTAAGCACATGCCTCTGTGCATTCGAGCTCATTTGTCCTGCAGGATCAATCTCTTCGTCGGCGGAGGGACTTCTTACAGCGACATAATGTTAGCTCGATCATTCCATGGGGTGCTGGGTCCTTCTTCATGAGAATGGGTTGCAGAATACCATCCTAGATGCTCCAGCCATGGTCTTCCGATGTAGGCAGATCTTGCCTGGCTTGAAAGTTAGCCCTTTATATGCTGGAAGAGGCTGTTAGAGGTTAGAGGTTGCCCCTCGTTCTTCTATCCCTTCTGGCAGAATAACTAGTGTCTGACGTCGTCTGCTTTACTGCCTGTCTTCTCGTTCCTTGTGTACAATCTGCACACGAAGGCTTCACATGCTGAGACAGTATCTTCGCTGATTATTGCATCTTTGCCCAACTGTGACACGCCGTTCTGATACATCTCGCTCCCACATATTGTATTCAAGGCTTTCTTCTTACCAATTCCAAACATTGAACTGTTGGAGTCGCACCCAGTCAATGCATGGAATGCGGGTAGAGCATCCCAGTTGTGAGCGATGAAGTGTGCATTACCCAGTACAGCTACGTCCGTGTCAGAAGAGTAAAGCACAAGTCTTTTGTGATCATGTGCTGCATGTCCTTTGATCAGTAGGACCGCCCTCTTGCCATCCCTGAAGCCACCACCAAGAACAATTTGTTGACCCATATGCAGATCCTCTTGAGCCATCTGACATCAACTCTCTGCCATAAAAGCACAGAGATTCGTCTTGTTCAGTTTTGGATTAGCAATGTATTTCAGCCACTGCTTAGGAATTGGTGTCGCGGGACCATTGATTTTTATCTCCAAGGCAGTGGATGATCCCAAGTTTGCTCGCTTTTCAGCCTCGATAAGGTCATAATGTTTGGCTGCCAGCTCACCAAAGTTTGACACATCACCAGCCTTCAGCATCTGCTCCGAAGCCATGACATTCACATGTGGTGAGCTGGCAGCCAAACACTATGACCTTATCACGGCGCCATTAGGTCGGAATTGATGCATGCGTGTTGATGTGATCTTTGATCAGTACATGCTCAAGTCAATCAAGGTTGAAAAGCGAGCAAAACAGGGAGCATCCACTGCCTTGGAGATAAAAAAAAACAATGGTCCCAGTACATCCATTCCTAAGCAGCGGCTGAAATACATTGCCAATTCAAAAAGGGAAGACGAATCTCTGTGCTTTTATGGCAGAGTTGGTGTCAGAATGCTCAAAACGATCCGCAAATGGGTCAACAAATTGTTCTTGGTGGTGGCTGCAGGGATGGCAAGAGGGAGGTCATACTGATCAAAGGACAGTGTGAGGATTTAGTACCACTGATATCAGACCACGAGGAAGCACACTTCATCGGTCTTATATTAGCTGTCACGAACTGTGGTTTCGCACAGGGTTAAGGATAAACTACTGTACATCCCCATACACAAGGTGGTTGCACTATTGGATCCACAACTATGTGATGCTCTACCCGCATTCCATGCATTGACTGGGTGCGACTCCAACAGTTCAATGCAGCCTTCAATATACAATATGCGAGAGTGAGATGTATCAGAACGGCGTGTCGCAGTTGGGCAAAGATGCAACACTCAGCGAAGATACTGTCTCAGCATGTGAAGCCTTCGTATGCAGGTTGTACACAAGGAACGAGAAGGCAGGCAGTAAAGCAGACGACGTCAGGCACTGGTTATTCTGCCAGAAAGGACAGAAAACGAGGGGCTACCTTCAACCTCTGACAGCCTCTTCCAGCATATAAAGCGGGCTAATTTTCAAGCCATCATCTGGAGGAAGGCATTGAATGTCAGGCAAGATATGCCTACACCGGAAGACCATGGCTGGAGTATCTCGGATGGTATTATGCAACTCGTTCTCATGAAGAAGGGACCAGCACCCCATGGACTGATCGAGCTAACATTATGTCGCTGTAAGAAGTTCCTCTGCCGACGAAGAGATTGTTCCTGCAGGACATGAGGACAACCACTGTACATGGCATAAATGCTATATCATACAACCTCTTTAACCGTGCTTTCCTGGTGACAGTGACTTTTGTTGGTGTATAATTGCATTTTTGAGGATAAGATTGCTGAGCATAATACGAATGTACTGGCTGAGATCTTTGATATTTTAAGTTTTGACGGACAGTTGTAAGTAACGTTTAACCCTACCTGGCATTGGTGGTGGTGGGCGAAATGGTCCCACCTACCAAACTTTCTGCGCTATCTCCGAAACGACAAAAAATGGAAAGCTGAAACTCGTGACTTCATAGTTTACCATATTGGAGTCATTTTGAGCCTATTTGCATGACCCCGAGGAGAGCATCATGGGTAAATTCGAGATGGCGTCCATGTGGGGTCCCAGAAAAGTGATGTTTTGTCATATTTCTTCAAAATTTCTGCTTTTTTATTTCACACCACATTAATATTTACTAATTTATCATGCTGTTTTTGCGGAGAAATTGCATAAATAAAAAATTCGGAAAATCTGACCGAAAAATCGACCAAAAATGCCGTTTTTGAAAATGACGGCATTGTGACGTCATCAAAGCGGCCATGTTGGATTTTGTTACATTTTCTGGTAGAGCTTGACCCAACGGTATAGTGTGGTAAGTTTCAGCTCCCTAGCTTAAGGGGTAAAAAAAATAATTAGGGGTGTCATTTCGCTCCTCCCCCCGGTCACGACAGGTTCCAAAAAGTCCAGGTCAGATAGGGTTAATATTCCATTCACTGGGTTATTAGCTCACCATGAAGATTTAATATTTACTGCACATCCTTTATTTTCATTGATAACTAAGCAAATTATCAAGTTCATGTTATAGTAAGTTCTCAACTTGAAAGTCATACGCCATATATCCTTACCTAAAGTATGTAAAATTTCTTGCCATATGTCCTTCGACCTTTTGACCTGTAGTGCCCTCGCACCAGGTCACAGATAGATTTTTGTTATGTGTTGTTCAACTACATTCTAAGACGAATGTAATGGTAACAAAAACATTAAAATCGTTTGATTAGTGGCAAAGTTATAAGCAATTATGTTACCCCTACCCCCAACTTTTCAAGTGTCGTCCAGCCGCACCAGTTGGCCTACAAAATGGCTTGTAGAAAAAAACTGATACCACAATTCGATCGTACATACTACCTGGGGGTGCTCTACAAGGTCTATTCTACCGCTTTATCTAGTCAAACCTTAGATGTAGTGAGTGTTGAACCAATTCCATTTTTAGGGGTCCTATGGGAATTGGCTCCTGGACTATTACATGTGTTCCTCCCTCCCCACAGAAGTGGATTCCCACACTCCAATTTTCGACCCCAACTCTTCCGCGTATTTGTACTGGGCCTCGAAAGAAAAGAAAAAAATGTCTTCAGAGGGAACTAAAAGCGATTGTTTTCGTCAATGGTCTCCAATAGTTCAGTGTGATTAAAATGACACTTGTACGGTTTAATTTGAAGAAATCTGACACGACGCTTACAGGAAGAAAATTTTGTACTATTGAATAGATGAACAATGCCCATTTTATTATACCTTTGCAGAAATATGTCACAAATATCGGACAAGGCTACATTATGTTTTGCTGTGTACATTTATCTTTTAAAGTGTCTCATTTGATAAGTCATTCGTTGTCATCGCACGATTGACAACTATACCCAGAGATACATTACAATATGCAATAGAATACAACAATGCTGCATTCGGACTTTGTTAACTGGGTAATAGCACCTCACTAAACAATAGCTTTTGCATAAATAGTTTAAACGCATTTACTTGTACATGATAACATCTGCAGTGATTAAGCATCTACGAGATAACATCTATGGCTCAATGCAAAGGGGGCAGTGATCGTGCTGTACAGCCGTGTGATAATATTGCATTCTGAGGTGGGGCTGTCCATCAGAGACCTATTCGGGAAATTGGATTAAAAATCACATTGATCCTGTATCTCTAGTCATGGTTCGTCTGACAAAGCCGTACCATGGCAGAATGTAAGCAAGACCGTCGTAATGTTCAGCAAAATTTGAGCAAATTAGAAGCCGGACAATGTGTCCTATAGATCATCCGATCTGAGTAGTATATATCCGTGATTGTTTTGACTGGAGCGACGCCTACGTGTCACGCCCTCGATCACATCAAAGAGACCGCTCTACAGCGTATTCTCATTATAAATTCTGCATGTCTGTAAACACGGCGAAGCGCACGCTAACGTCGTCCGTTCATTGACTGTTATCTTTAACGGTCTGTTCGTGTAATACCCGGACTGCCATAATCTGCGTACGGGGCTGTTATGGAGTATACAGACCTGCATTATGGAGGATGGTATCCGAAGGAAGAAGGCTATGAGGCGCCGTTTGCCACTTTATGATTAATTTATTTATTTATATATATTTGGTATTTATCAGCCAAATATATAAATCCGTTAAACATGAAGATGAAATAAACACTGGGTTTAGTAAAATTTAAATCCTATATCAGCGAAAATAATACGCGAAAGATTTATAAATACCTATTTTAAACTATTTGAGATATATATATCTCTAGTTATCTTATTTTTTGGATATAAATTTCTTCAATATATATATATATCCTCGATCAACGATCTCGTATTTATATATCCGACGTAACGTATCTTGCTGATATATAACTCTTTTGAAATGTGTTGTTGGACATATATATATATCCTGTCATCGCCGAAGTTCTGATATATAAATCCTGAATTGAGAAAGTAGTGGATATGTATATCCGAAGAAGATATGTTAATGAGTAACGTCGCCGGTTTTGCTGTCGTTTTAAAAATGACAAGGGCTCATGAACTTTAAAATGCCCAGGTATCCAAATTTATGGTCCACTGGCACGAAGTTTATGTTTATCCGCCGTGGAAAATTGTTTTACAAAATCCTGATGGTCATATAGATAGAGTGGACATGGGTCTTCCATCTCCAGGTTAGTTATCATCAAAGACGGTGTGACGTTTGCAGTAAATCCTCTAATAATTCAATTACAAGAAGTGAAATGTCTCGAAATAAATCAGGGGGTGATAACATTTATATGAACAGCAAGTTGACAAAAACCACGCAGATGAATAATTATTTCTTGGTTATTTCAATGATTCTAAAGGATGATCAAATTTATTAGACATTTGAATTTTGTTCACGAAATCGAGGGTTATTGTATCTCTAGTCATGGTTCGTCTGACAGAGCCGTACCATGGCAGGATGTAAGCAAGACTGTCGCAATGTTTAGCAAATTTGAGCAAATTAGAAGCCGGACAATGTGTCGTATAGTTCATCCGATATGAGTGTATATATCCGTGATTGTTTTGACTGGAGCGACGCCTACGTGTCACGCCCTCGATCACATCAAAGAGGCCGTTCTACAGCGTATTCTCATTATAAATTCTGCATGTCTGTAAACACGGTGAAGCGCACGCTAACGTCGTCCGTTCATTGACTGTTATCTTTAACGGTCTGTTCGTGTATAATACCCGGACTGCCATAATCTGCGTACGGGGCTGTTATGGAGTATACAGACCTGCATTATGGAGGATGGTATCCGAAGGAAGAAGGCTATGAGGCGCCGTTTGTCACTTTATGATTTAATTTATTTATTTGTATATATTTGGTATTTATCAGCCAAATATATAAATCCGTTAAACATGAAGGTGAAATAAACACTGGGTTTAGTAAAATTTAAATCCTATATCAGCGAAAATAATACGTGAAAGATTTATAAATACCTATTTTAAACTATTTGAGATATATATATCTCTAGTTATCTTACTTTTTGGATATAAATTTCTTCAATATATATATATATCCTCGATCAACGATCTCGCATTTATATATCCGACGTAACGTATCTTGCTGATATATAACTCTTTTGAAATGTGTTGTTGGACATATATATATATCCTGTCATCGCCGAAGTTCTGATATATAAATCCTGAATTGAGAAAGTAGTGGATATGTATATCCGAAGAAGATATATGTTAATGAGTAACGTCGCCGGTTTTGCTGTCGTTTTAAAAATGACAAGGGCTCATGAACTTTAAAATGTCCAGGTGTCCAAATTTATGGCCCACTGGCACGAAGTTTATGTTTATCCGCCGTGGAAAATTGCTTGTACAAAATCCTGATGGTCATATAGATAGAGTGGACATGGGTCTTCCATCTCCAGGTTAGTTATCATCAAAGACGGTGTGACGTTTGCAGTAAATCCTCTAATAATTCAATTACAAGAAGTGAAATGTCTCGCAATAAATCAGGGGGTGATAACATTTATATGAACAGCAAGTTGACAGAAACCACGCAGATGAACAATTATTTCTTGGTTATTTCAATGATTCTAAAGGATGATCAAATTTATTAGACATTTGAATTTTGTTCACGAAATCGCGGGTTATTGTATTTGGTGATTGGATTATTGTAGGATTTTACCTATCCTAGAAAAACTCCTGTTGTTGTTAGCCCAAAACGTCCTTCCATGGATGTTCTACATCCATGTGGCAGAAACCTAAATTGCTCTTCATGCATAGATTATAATCTGTAAATGTTCAGTCAAGAGTGTCGACATGGTCGGAAGGACCTTGTTATCTTTAGATGAGTAAATGTCCCCACGTCAGGTGTAATACAAAAGTACTAAAATAAAATACTTCACTGCAAAGAATTGTTCAATTGGCATGAAGTACAATATTATATTGTATACTCAGAAAAATTTCAAAGCACTGGGTCTCATCATTCTCGAATAACAGGTCCTTAAAAATCGCATTTGTGAAAAATAGTTGATTCTGAGGTGAAAACAATTCCTATTGTTCTCTGTAACATACGAAGATAAACGTTAATCAGAACCAGATTTGGTCTACAGCAACGTATTGAAACAGCGAGTAAACTGTATCAAGCTGGTTCTGGCTATCTTTTATCTTCACCGCACTGCGGTGGCCTAATGGTAGAGCGTCGGCTTCGTAAGCGGTAGGTACTGGGTTCGATCCCAGGCCGGGTCATACCAAAGACTTGAAAAATGGTACTTTTTGCTTCCTCGCTTACGCTCAGCATTAAGGGGATAGAACAAGAACTGGTTCGCTCGGTGTCAGTATAATGAGACTGAGTGGGGTGTCATGTCTGGGGCAGCACTATAAAATGGGAGCATTATATCTGCTCTGTTACAAGTATTTACCGAAAATGAAAACGAAAAGCAAGAATATTTTTATTTCTTTAAAAATTTAGACAGCATGATTATATGCCTTCGGTCGAATCCTTCTGACTTCGCCCTTCGGTGTATTGTCACTATAACTTAGGTACATGTAGCTCATTTAGCATGTACATTTAAATCTTCCTGTGTGGGGAAGCTTGTCAAGCCATCCATTCGATCCATAGGGTGAGAAGTCATGATACAAGCACCAGAAACAGCAATAACGTCAACCGTCCTCTATGCACAATTCCCGAGTTAAATCCAGACACCCCTGTAACATGCACAGAGACATCAGAAAGAATATGTATGTATAGCACACGAGTTACTTTCATGCAAAACCGGAGCGGTGGAAGTTTCATGGTTTCGGGGAATAATGATAAGAATGCAGTGATATTTTCCAGTTAATTATGTTACACATGCGCAATTCGCTCTGTCTGAAAATAATCTCTGTTGGGATGAATCCTGGCCCTCCCAAACACCCGGACCCTCGCAGACATTCGGTTCCTCCCAGAAATTCGGGCCCTCCCAAAGATACGTTCTAATGGGTTTCATGTGGACCGCAGTAAATGATCTTCACACGCCCAAGTAGCCTACCTTCTTGAAAAAAATCATTGTGTCTGCTGCTGTGATACTGTCGAGAGAACGAAGTATGCTATGTTCCAGATTTCTCTCTATCATTGCCAGATATTGTGGCTGGCGAAGTAATGCCTTTATGTAGTTGAATGCGAACTCGACCGGATTCATATCTGGCGAGTATGTGGGCAGATATAAATATTGCACACAGACTTAGCACTCTCTCGGCATCGTAACGATGGATGTAACAATGAAGAAATATCCAGGTTGCAAGGCGGGCGTACCTTGATCTGTAAAGGAATTCGCAGATTCGTGGAAAAAAATTCAGAAATTCTTTCGTATTTGAAGCCCCCTGTATGATGCCAGCATCGAGAACCCCCTCTATTCCAATTAACAAGTTTAGGGTAAAGTTAGGTTTTTTGCAATCTCTGTATATCTAAGCACCTTGTTCCTGTTGGAGCATGCCCCAGACTCGAACTACCTGATGTGTGAAGACAAAATACCGTCTCATCCATTTACCTCGATCGGAACGGATCTTTCGTTCGGATATAATCCAAAAAGGTTTGCGTATAATGTATGTTCAATCTCGTGTAGCAAAGGTACTTTTCAGAATAGCTATCAATGCGACCGTTCCGAAATGAGCCTTTCGCCAAGAACCGTACTAATGGACAAGACCAGCACACTGTCGAACAAATTCTCTGTCGCGATGGAATGAACATTCGAAATCCTTTGTCGTTCTAAAAGTAATATGTTAACGTTGAAATTCAACGCTGTTGTATAAACCGTAATAATTCTCTCTCTCTCAGTCTTCATGTATTTAGTTTAGTAATGTTATCTAATGTTTAGCCTTGTATAACCAAATCATGCATGTTGACATCACTGACTTCACTGAAGACCACCGGTATCTGGTTAGAACCTTGCCTGCGTTTATTTGAACAAGCAGAAAATGGGTCACGGTCAGACACTTGTCTGTGAATAAAGTTGCGGTCATCCCCGTGCACGGTCTGTTAATAATTCCTATAACACAGGATTCTAGGAAGATATACCAAAATCAGTTTTTTTTTGTGGTAGAAAGACAACAAGCTGATCTACTTGTGTATCATAAATGGGAATTAAAGTGTAAATGCTAAATGCAAGTGATCTATAGATGCCTATAGTCTAGCTTTTAATGGACTTTCCTGACCGTTAACGAGATTCGCCACAGTTTCACTTTCACTATGTAAATGTGGTTTGATAATGTCATGAGTGGAACTGTAGATGATGGGAATACTGTTTGCCCAATATATCCTGTTGTACTGATTTCGTTGTGAAATTGACTTCTTTCGACGACATACAACGGTTTTATGCAGGGCAATCAATGGATCTTATAGTGGTGTGTAATATTTATTCTATAGTGAATTTTGAACACACACCTTCCCAGGTAGCATGAACAGTCTTTTAAAATATCACTCTCTAAACAATTTTAGAAATACTGTCTGTAGCAACAAGCTGTCATGGTAACCCTTCTGCCTTTAACATCATATTCACCGAGAAGAAAGTTACAACAGAGGGAAATTAAAGGGAAGTGGATATTTTATTCTCCAGTCTTCATCCTGAAATATGGAACAAGACGAAAAAATGGTGATTAGAAATGAAATGTCATGGCCCAAACCATTTATCGATGATGACAAAGGCTGAGGAAATGATTTTATCAGTTCATTTCTTGGTGATTGAGTCGGATCATCATCAATACTTTGTGATCAATGAGTGTAGATTTCAGGTCCTTACCATTTAGGGGTGATAGCTATCATCATTTAACCCTATCTGGCCTGGGCAATTTTGGGTGCACCGCAAAATGGGAGGGGGGGGGGAGGGGCGAAAAGTGCCCCCGTCCTAAATATTTTCGCTATCTCTCAGTCTAGGGGACTGAAAACTATCACACTATATCTTTGGGTCAAGCTCTACTGGCCGATTTTTCGGTCAAATTTTTCGATTTTTTTATTCAAGCGTTTTCTTCTAAAAGCTGCATGATAATAATCTGATACGAAATAAAATATGTTTCAACCACTCATGAAAGCACAACTTTTAAAGAAATCTGACGAAAAAGTCACTTTTCTGGTACCACGCATGGACGCCATTTTGAATTCACCCATGATACCCTACCCGGGGGTCTTGCAAAGAGGCTCAAGATGACCCCAATATGATAAGCTCTACAAAGTCACGGAGTATCAGCTCTCAATTGTTTGTCGTTCCGGATATAGGAGCAAAAAAAACAACAGGGGCTTGGGGCGGAAAGTGCCAGGTAGGATTATTGGTGATGGCGGAATATGGAGAGGGCTCTAGCTCACTCATTTCTATTTCTAGTAACAGATATCACCTTTTTCTGGCTGCGTAAGATGGGAAAAAAATTATTAGTAGCTGGAAGATGACCAATCAAAGTTAATAAAAAGTCGGAAAGTATTAAGATAAGGCAGATGGCGCCAAGGTTTGAATAAAGGGTGATTGTAGGGAAGTCACGGAGCTGTCACAGTAAAATATATTATTTCTCACATCCTTTACCCAAACTTCATTCATTCATTCATTCATTTCTTAACCAAACGGCTTTGACAGTTATGTTTTATGAGGGTAACATCTATACCATAGCTACCTGGAAAGTATACATTAAACTTTGTGATTAAGTGTCATTTTATTCTAATGTCTATTTATGTAAATACGTAGATAAAAACCAGTGCTGCTTGTTGTTTGCAAGGATTATCATTCTATCATACTAATGCTGTCTTCGGCTCTACACTCCTGAAGCGCATGAACTTGTTTACCTGACCAATTCCCGTCTACTCCATTTCCTGTCAATTTGTTTTATTACCCGCCCTACATTATATTGTTACAGGCTTTACACGACACGAAACTTCCTGGTTTGCTGATTATTAATTGTTTAAACAATGATAACATGGCATTAGCTTTCAAGCTTTTGGGCTACGTCAGCTCCAGCTGGGGAAGCCGTATGGAATGTACACTCTTCTTCTCCTCCCGACATTCGATATTCAGTTCTTGAACGTTTGAACAATACGACCGATTTCTTACAAATTTCGCCAGTATGGCTATGGGGTCACCTAAATTGAGGTCAAAACCTAAATGTCACTGTGGCTTAGAAATCAGAAAATCATTGTAAATCGCAATTTTTCCAGTGGATGCATGATGGGTTATGTGACGATGAGTCGCAAAGCAGAATGTCACTGGGGACAGAAAATCAGGAAAATCATTGAAAATCACGTTTTTGTAACTGGAAACATCAGTGGGAAGCTACATGTATGTGTAAGGTATCATTGTTGGGGTCAAATGTCAAAGTCATTGGCCAGCAATGCAGCTCATTGAAACATGAAAGAATGGACGACTCGCAGACTAAATTTTACTGACGTTGCCCATAGTATCAGTTAAGCTCTCATTATTCTTCGCGCGAAACTGAATGAAAAACACCGATCAGCACTTGACGAGTTAAACGGGTCAACGAGTTGAAGGAGAATCGATTGCGAAATAAGAGTCAGTCCAGTCCGTTATTTGTGTTAGTTTACTATAGATAGACCCACCAGTACGGAGATCAAAATGAAGTACGGCATGCATATTACTGTACTAACCGTACTTGCCCTTGTGGCATCTGTTGATGGAACGTGCCCCAAACCAGGGAAACAAGCCGAGGAAATGACGAAGAGATGTATGTCCCCATTAGCCAAAGCCTTAGATTTATCCAGTGACCACATTTCCTCGGAAGCACTGGAAACATTCTGTCACAGTTCGGTTGCACATGTGATGAGCTGCCTCGACAAGTTGTTCGGTGATTGCGCGAGAGAAAATCCAGGAGTACGTCGACTGATAGATAAAGTGGTTGATCTGGACGCTGTTCGAAAATCATTGAACTACTTTTGTAGCAACATAGATGTGCTGATCGACCACGATCGGTGTATTGACAGACAGAGAAGTTCATTACTGGCGTGTACAAATGTGGAGAAAAGAAAACTTATGAACAAGGCTCAATGGCTGAAACTGAAGGCGTACGATTATGGAACTGCGCGGCTCAGAGATGAAATTATCAAGGCTGGTTGCACCTTTAATGATGGGGTAAGCCATTGTTTCGATCCCATGCGGAGTACTTGTGGTGACAAGGTTGCTGACATCTATGTTTCCCTGGTTGTAGCGGGTCGACCACCCGGATGCACTACGAAAATCCCTCAAAACCATCCTGGACAGGATATCGATGTGAATACCCCTCGGTACCAAAAAATAAAGACACAAGATAACCAAAAATCAAAACGGTTGCCACCTTGGTACCAAACAATAGAGAAACTAGATAACCAAAACTTCAAATTGCCGCCAACTGAAACCAAACCAGCAGAGAACGAAAACGGCCTATTCTCGTCGAAGAGGACCATTGGTATTTTTGCAGGTGGTACTTTTATTGTATTATTTTGTGTAATAGTTGCTGTCTGGTATCGCTGCCCAGCCAAAACAAAAAACAGAATTGGAGTTACACGCCGAAGTGAAGACAGGGCAAAAATGCTAGTGTAGATTCCTGGTACAATGCGAAAAAAATTCGCAGTGTACTGCTTATAGGAATCTATATACGAATTTGAATAGTTTCCGCTATGAAATAATTACATTGAGATGAAGATTCTTGTTATATCAAGAACATTGTATTCAGTCCAAATAAGTGTCATCGATGATCCACGGGTGTTCTGCATTCTTATACATATTATTTTGAAAGGTTTAAATCAACCAAATGAATAGGACAGGACACCAATGGCCAAGAGGGATTGATATTCTTGATAACCAATTTGGCAGCTTTAACGCTTCATTGTTGTTAGATAACATATGTTTTGTTTAGAAATAGGAGGATGGTTACCCATATCTTTAATTCTTATCTAACTGATACATTCCTCGTGTATTCATATGTACAGCTCTTCAAACATTTGAACGATCGGAGATCGATGTCAGTGAGAGAAGCGGGTATAGTGCTATTGTTCTATCACCCTCAAAACGCAAATGTTAGATTTAACATCTAGAGGGTTGGAGGAGGGAAAGCATTTAGAAAGTGTTGTATTCACCACTTTTAAGTGAGTAAATTGTTGCAGTGGTGAAACAACACTTTCTGAATGCTTTCCCTCCTCCAACCCTCTAGATGTTAAATGTAACATTTGCGTTTCAAAACTGTATGATTATCAAACAATATATTGACAGTCAGTATTGAGAAATTCCAAGTACAATTCCGTTTTTTCTGTTGCATACAACTGAGCATTTGTTTTTCAATTTTGTCTCTCGTTCACAAATACCTTCCATCACCCACATGACAGGGTTTATCAGAAAGTTATGTTAATTATGATTGTAATAATAGTAATACTATAACAGAATACTAAAAAACTATTTAGAAATAAATTGAATTTTCTCCAGATAAAAAAAATAACCTTGTACAAATAACGGGTCTAAAACATTTTTTTCTGAATAGATATTGCATAAATGACAAACAGTTATTTTTGTTACAAGATATTATACATCTATGCTTTTCTATACTAGAATAGAGTGAGACTTGATACTTGTGAAACGAGTATGTATATTACTTCACACAGTGCCCTGTGAATGATGTAGAGAAATCTGCTTACACCTTTTTCCATTGTTACTTTGATGCATTTATTAGAGAAAGAGAATAGACAAAGTTCAATAATAACGTTCAGAAAGAAATATAATAGAAAAACTGTGCGAAAACAACAGTTTGTTGAGAAAAAAGTTTGTAGTAGTGGCGAAAGGGGAGATGGGGCTCCGTTCCTTTTTATCCTTCGATATCCATTGTTCTCACAGCACACGTTTTCTTTATTTACGTAATGCAACCATCACCTTTCCATTTTGATGTTTTTGTCCGGCCTCTGCAGTTATAAAAATATTATTTCTATAAATATATGGATATTGTCAAGTAGCCAATTTTCTGTAATTCCTGTGAGATTGTGTGAGTTGGAGATATCTTGTTTTGTAATATTTGACTCAGTACTCATCTTTTGACTATTTTCTCAAGTAACTAGAATATCATGTACAACTTGAAATTTGAAATACTTTAATTTGGCTTACGACGTCATAGATAGTGCATTGCTATAAGCTTTATCATGTTTATGTCATGTTCATGTTTTGCCCTCAAGCATTACTCAAATTTCATATACATTTTTCGTGTGAGTCTCTAAGCTCTGTTTCCAGCAGAATGTAGTGAATAAACTTCAGAGTGTGTTGGCTGCAAGTCATTTCTTCTTAAACTCCGATTTTTGGTGTTCTTCTGTTAATAATTGCTATTAAGAAATGATATTTGTAAACTGCGCACTGTAGTTTTTCCGAGACTGCAAGACTGCAAAACTTATCTTCACCATTGAATACACGATGGCATACTATATATATTAGTCGATTAGCAGATTATTTGGGGGTAACTTTTGAAGCATTCTTTACATATACATGTAGTAACTGTTTTTATTTAGGTAAAGTTGTTTGCAAGCCTGGACGTTTTGATCAACCGGTTAGAAAGTGCACCACAGATGATTGTTTTGATAAGAAACCAGCATAGTTTAGAGCTCTTCCAATCCAATTTGATTTGAATCCCCAATCCTTGATACACTCACCTGATTGGCTTAACGGTAAAAAGATGAGCGAATAACGGCAGTGGTCATGTTTCTATTGTTTATATCCAGCTAATTTTCGCATATGACACTCTCTTGGAAAGGCACATGTACTAATGCTGAATGGATCAGTCCCGTGAAGGATTCGAAACCTCGCACTCAGAGTTTAGTACCAGATCGTCAGAAGCAAATCGAAGCGCTCTAAACCGCCTTGAATTATCTGATGTGCAACGAAACAGTTTGTTTAACACTTTTATTCACAGAAAATCAAAAACATTGAAGAAAAATATGTTGTTTTTTTGGTACACATAGATGGCCGCCATTTTTAATTTACTCTTGATTCTTTGCTGAGATTTGAATGCAAATATGCTCCAAATGACCCCAATATGATAGGCTATATAAAGTCCCGGAGTCCGCTCTTATTTCTTTGTCATGTCGAAGATAGTGCAGCATGTTTGGTAGGGGATCATAAGTTAAACTGCGCATGTGAAAATTTCAAAACTCTTTTTATCTTAATCAAGTTTCACTCAAAATTGGACTTCGTCTAGTTTAATGGTCAAGCGAGTTAATAATAATTTGAGGCCGAGGAATTATGTGATTATGTGACTCACCAGGGCCTAGTATATCTCTTTTGACAAGTTTGGTTCCCTATCTGAGTTCCTCTCTGTCGTCCAAGATGTAGACATATACCGGTAGCTGTACATTTCAGAATCAACAGACAGTTTGGGAATCAGCAATACAACCGACAGATTCGGCATTCAGTGGACAGCTATCGCCCATAAAGAATCCAATTAAGCAGACATTCAATAACAATATCAGAAACTGCTTAATAGATGCCTGAAGAAAATATCAAAAATGCAGATTCTGTCAAGAAATTAAGAAATGATTTTTGAGAGAAAGAATAAATTTGTCGTCAGCGGGATTCGAACCCACGACACGGCTTATCGCGCCGATGCTCTACCGACTGAGATACGACGGTCCATAGGTATTACACCCGTGAATTGTCCCTGTGATGACCAACCTTCTCTCCCGGTATTGCAATGTGCGCAACTGACTTTTATAATGCAAAAATGATATTTGGTATGGCGTATAGCCCGCCACTGATGCTATACGCCATACCAAATATGATTTCTTCAAGGAATTAAGAGTATTTCATTATTTCACGTTTGGAAAACTTTTATTGTCCTATATGATTAGTAGTATAAAATAAGCAACATGTATCCGAAACAAGTATGCTAGCTATCGGAGAACGTTCCTGTGATATTACGTAATGGAATGGTCCAATCATTTTCATATAAGCAGAAATATTACACTATATGCATGTATGCATGCATACCTACACAAACGAAAAATAAAAAGTTACTGAGTTTGTGCAGGCATTTAGGAATGTTAGTTTGACAGGCAGTCCGCTAACTGCCTTTGTCTATAGCTTTCCCGCGAAGACCTACTGTTTATTCATAAGAACGAGAAAGAGCCAATCACGGGTGCACAGGAAACCCACGTGACCCGGATACCACACAAAGATAATCTCTACTTCTATTCACTCTTTAGCCGGTCTTTCG
Organism: Hanleya hanleyi; assembly: GCA_036873755.1. Taxonomy (NCBI): domain Eukaryota; kingdom Metazoa; phylum Mollusca; class Polyplacophora; order Lepidopleurida; family Hanleyidae; genus Hanleya; species Hanleya hanleyi. The sequence goes on from JAVTVY010011611.1 coordinate 27,310, forward strand.
TGATACAACAGCGTCTGTAGAATTTGTCACAGCTTCGAGTTTGTTCTGCTTGAAAAGTCTATTGAATTTTATTCTTTACGCCGGTAACCCCTATTGGGCGAGTTCTTTCACAAAACACAAGAAGATTGTCAAGTATTTAACCGGTAAGTGATTTCGAAACGTATAATGAGGACCCTCATTCTCGGTCATTCAATTATTCGAAACTTGGAATCGTTTCTTTTATCGGGCGTAAACCCTTCTCTATCTGCTAATCTTCGCCTTTCCGAGTCGACAAACGTCCGTTTCCACGGTGTTGGAGGGCGGACGATCGCAAAAATTTGGGACTCCGATCTTCAGGGCGTGTCATCATACCAGCCCGACATCGTCGTTCTACAAGTAGGATCCAACGACCTCGACTTGGAAGGAGCAGATGAGATTTCGGTAACGGTAATGAAATTTCTTCTTCTATTAGACCTTCTCCATAATCGCCTACGGGTAAGACTCATTGTTGTAAGTATGATTTTGCCTAGATTACGACCAAGAACGTCCGATTTCAACCGCAGAGCAGAGCTAGTGAACACCAGTCTATTCAATCCGTTGAAAGAACACCCATTTGCTTTCTTTTGGTGGTCGCCTCATTTTGCCAAACCTAACATGCCAGCTAAATATTTCTCCAGGGACGGGGTCCATTTAAACGACAGGGGTAATTATTATTTATATAAATCCATTCGGGGCTCAGTTTTAAAGGCCCTCAGCCGCCTACAGTAGTTTTACGCTCAATCTTAATAACCAGCGACCATACGATAGAGAAGCATATAGGATTTTGATTTATTAAGATTGTTTTACACTAGTTGTAGTACGCAAAGATTTGAACAAAAAATTTAGTACTAGGCCTTTATGATTCGGTTAATTTTCTTTCCATCACTGTCGAATAACGTAACTCTTTATCCAAAGTGCCAACATTCAATGATCCCCCTACCAGACGATTGACACGCTAACACGTGGCAGATTTCTTTGTTCGCCGTTTATTTCTGCACCCGCCATATCAGCTAGGCGGCGACATGGGCCATAAATGGGGCAAAGTTACGTAACACACTAACCCAGATTTTCCAGCACACGTGTTTGACTTTGCCCCCTGTCACGCGATAATCTCGTCCAGTCCGCGAGGTCATGAAGGTCGCCAAAATGGCCGATGTAAACAAACAGTAACAGTAATATGACCGGTTATCATAGCTTGCACAAATTTCGGGATGTTAGAACTTTTATTCATTTATTTAGTTTATTTCTTTATTTTGTTGCCGTTAGGACACACTTCAGCTCCGGGTTAACCCCTATCTATTCCAGTCTACCATACACCTTTTAACTTTGAGAGGAACAGCCCCCCCCGCCCCACACAAAAAAAAAATTAAAAAAAAAAATTATTTTCTCTCATTTACAACTAATCTGTTTGTGGTATATGCGCAGTGCGGAAATCGCCAGTCGCTTGGTTATCCACCACCATAGTCAGTTAATCTCAGCCTGTGTGGTAATCGCCCGTGCTGTTTTATATGCGCAGTGCGGAAATCGCCCGTCGCTTGGTTATCCACCTCATATTCATTTACTCCCAGCCTGTGCGGTAATCGCCCGTGCTGTTTTATATGCGCAGTGCGGAAATCGCCAGTCGCTTGTTTTGGTATATGCGCAGTGCGGAAATCGCCAGTCGCTTGTTTTTGTATATGCGCAGTGCGGAAATCGCCAGTCGCTTGTTTTTGTATATGCGCAGTGCGGAAATCGCCAGTCGCTGATTTATTCCCTCCAATTTACATTCAATCTCACTCTGTGCGATAAAAACGGCTTAATTTTTTTTTATGGCCTTAAGTATTTTACAGGTATGCCACCCAAGAGACGTGCTTCCGCCCGCGTGCAGGATGTCGTAGCGGCAGTTACTGGCAAACGCAGTAAACTGGGCAGACCATCTTCCCTTTCAGCTCCTTCTCTTGTAGCGCCTAACATCTCGGCAGAAATGAGGGAGGAGATAATTCAATTATCCACAGCGGTAGCCATCGCTGCTGCCACACAAGCTGCCACAGAAGCCGTTCAAGCAGCCTTTCAGTCTCGATCCGATGCTATACAACAGCCGACATCACTCGCAACAGTCAGCCACCCAACTGACGAGGTGAATGATTTAGCAGAACGGTCCGTCATCACGATGACAGGTGAGTCTCCACATATTGTACAACCCCAGGTGGCCGCCAATATTCAACAGGTCCCACTTGCGGCACATGTCTCAGGTAAGATTCAGGCAAAAATCAGGGCAGATGAATTTATAGAGCTCCATACACTCGACCCCGATTGGAAGAATCAAGCTGCGTACACGTTAACCCTTAGTGAACCCAATAGTGCCTCAGATACCAGTGCAGCTTCCCCTGCATTGGCTTGGGCTCCAGCAGACCGAAGACAAAAACTTACTTTCGAAAAATGGGCACATTTATTTTCTATCTTCACGGCAATTTACACCTCCCACAAACCTGACCAAGCACCCCACATGATGAAATATATTGAAACGGTCCGCCATATCCACCAAAAAAGGGGGGACTGGTTCACATACGACCGTCGTTTTCGACAACTGAAGTCGACGCAAAACTGTTCTTGGGATTCACTCCAGGGGGAAGTTTATTTAGAGAGTAGATTGGACCGCTTAGCGGAATCACGTAGTGGTCCCGCGTTCAAACGCCCATTGACAAGCACGACACAATCACACCAGTCCCAATCAGTCCCAGCCGGTTACTGTTTCAAATTCCACAAGGGCCGTTTTTGTAGTGGGTGTAAATTTTCACACGCATGCTTCCACTGTGGCCACCCCCATTCAGCCTTAAAATATTATCGTGCCAAAGGTAATCAGGGACATCCACAAGGAACCGGGTCTCAGCCCTTTCGCACTAGAGGCCTGGAAGGCCACTTACAACAATCCCAAAGAGAAATCACAGCCCAACTTCCTCGAAGTAGTGCACCCACCCAAACCACCCGACCATTCCTTCAGTCAAACCGGAATAACCACCAGTCTTCCAACTCCAATCGTAATATCTAGACTGGCGGGATGGCTTATTGGATATGGCCACTCCCGTCGCGATTATTTGCTGAAGGGTTTCCGTTTTGGCTTCTCGCTGGGTTTCAGCGAAACCCCTCTCTCCTCAACCTTTACTAACTTGAAATCGGTGGATGAAAATCCGGACGCAGTACAAGGTAAACTAGACAAAGAATTAGCGTTAGGTCGCATCGCTGGACCTTTTCCTCTACCACCTTTCGACCCATTCCATTCCTCCCCTTTAGGCTTGGTTTCAAAGAAAGAACAAGGCAAATTCCGATTGATTCATCATCTCTCCTATCCGGAAGGTTTGTCGGTCAACTCTGGTATTCCGCGTGACGCGGCAAGGGTACAGTATGCCACCATCGATGATGCTATACACCACATCCTCTCAGCGGGTCGGAACTGTTTTTTGGCCAAAACGGACATTGAATCTGCTTTCAGGCTCATCCCGGTACACCCGTCCCAGTATCATCTTTTAGGTTTCACGTGGCGTGATGAGTACTTCCATGATCGATGTTTACCAATGGAAGCCTCCTCTTCATGTAGCATATTTGAGTCATTCAGTTCTGCGATTGAATGGGTAACCAGAACCAAGCTAGGCATCAAACGAATAGTACACGTCCTTGATGATTACTTGATTATCAATTCCTCAAAAGCAGGATGTGAAGCCCAGCTAGAGTCTTTCCTCGACATGTATGATGATATAGGAGTCCCCATGGCCCAAGATAAAACAGCGGGTCCCTCCGAAATCCTACCATTCCTTGGCTGTGAACTGGATACCATAAAATTTGAAGTACGCTTGCCCCTCGACAAATTACAGCGATGCAGAGAACTCATATCCTATTGCATGTCTAAGGAAAAAATCACTCTCCATAATCTCAGACAAATTCTGGGCACTGTCATTGTACCTGGTAGACCATTCTTACGCATGCTGGCAGATCTGACCATTGGTGTCAACAAACCTTACTATCACATCCGCTTGACCCGCCAGGTGAAAGAAGATCTGCTTATGTGAATCCTTCCTGCAAGCATATAATGGTAAGTCCTACTTCCTCAACCTAGAATGGTCATCATCTGATTCGCTCTCCTTGTACACTGATGCCGCAGCAGGGCTAGGATATGGGGCAGTATTAGGCACTCATTGGTTCTATGGTTCATGGGGTGACCAGTGGCGATACCAGGATATCACGTTGCTAGAACTATACCCAATTGTCCTATCTGTGGAGGTGTGGGGGTCCAAGTTCACCAACGAGAAAGTGGAGTTTTTCACGGACAACATGGCACTAGTAAGTATTATCAACAAGCAAACCTGCAAGCAACCCCAGGTAATGGCATTGGTAAGACGACTGGTTCTATCTTGTTTGAATTTTAATATTCAGTTCTTGGCCACGCATGTACCTGGAAAATTTAATGTCTTAGCGGATGCTCTCTCACGTATACAGGTAGACGAATTCAGACGTCTGGCCCCCGAGGCTCAACGGAACCCCAATCTCATCCCGCCACTTCCTGCGTTCCCCTGTTGGAAGGGCTAGAACATCTCCTACACCACACACTTGCCCCCTCATCCAGGCGGTCATACCACCGCACGTGGCAAGTTTTTCAGGTGTTTTGTCACCAGTATCAGCTCAGCAGCACGTTACCTCTGTCCATCCCCACCATGGCTCTTTTTATTTCGTACTTAACCTCAAAACAATTTTCGGCTTCCACAATCACTTCTTATCTGTCCGCCATTTCGTATGCCCACAAAGTTCTGAATTTTTCAGATCCCACCTCCAGTTTTCTGATCCATAAATTACTGCGAGCATGTCGAAAATTGTCCCCATCAAAGGATAATCGTTTACCAATTACGAAGGACATTCTCCATCGCATTGTCGATGCCCTGCCTCTGTCAATTCCAACCCATTACCGCGCTTGCTTATTCAAAAGCATGTTTTTACTAGCTTTTAGTGCCTTCCTGCGTGTCGGCGAAATAGCTTCAAAAGGTCCCACATCCAAGAATTTGCTGCAACTCGCGGCAGTTCGTTTCGATCCAGTTACGTCGAGCCTTTGTTTAACCATCATAGATTTTAAACACACCTCGGGGGATCCGTTCCACCTCACTATCCCAAAATCAGACTCTCCATATTGTACGGTCAGGGCGATGCGGGAGTTCATCGACAAGCGGGGTAATGCTCCGGGTCCAATATTCGCATATCCACCAGCCCTTCCAGTGTCTCAACAGGAATTCACGACCGAACTCCATAATGCCCTGAAGACAGCAGGGCTTCCCGTCGAACACTTCCGCAGCCATAGCTTTCGCATTGGAGCAACTACGGAAGCATCAGCTAGAGGATTATCTGACAGCCAGATTCGCCGACTGGGGAGATGGAAATCAGACGCATTCAAGTCTTACATTCGTACAAATTGCGCTATCAATAATGCATGAAACTTCCTTAATTGGTACTCGGCACCCAAAGCCTTTTGCGGGTTGCATCTGCTTTGTGTTTCAATTTTATAAATATACAGACGTCTTAACTACTCTAATACGTCAACGCGGGGAATGCCAATGAGCTTCTTGCGGGCTGCAGAAGCCGGATATCGACGACATTAGTAACAGACTATCACACAATTTCACTGTATCCTTATTTTATTGTGTACGTTGCTTTCTAATGCCTTTGTATTACTATTCATTTACATGACGTTACGGGTTGCAGGCTGCACCCAGTTGTCCTCCAGGATGGTTTTCACCAGTTCAGTTTAGTGCAATATCGCTGGAGATTACGGGCTGTATCTCCTAGTCAGACGTCAATATTCTGGTAAACTGTCATATCAAACGTAGTTGAACCATCCTGGAGGAACATGTGTTTGTGCCCCATCTTTTCCCAGCAAAACCCTCATAAATTTGGGGGGCTGGGTTTTTAATGCGGGGCACATCCCAAGGTGGTAGCGGTACGGAAGGAGGTTGGTTCATTCAGGATCCCGTCCCCCCCAGACACTCCCTTCTTCTTTTCCATTGGTCGGCTAGGCGCGTACGGATTGGGATTGGGGCTGCCACTCGCGAGCGCCGCGAGCGGTGGTGGCGGTTCAGCCTCACTTCCTTCATTTGGTCTTTTTTGGTCAGCCACATATTTTCCGTGTTACCAGCTATACTTTAATAAATACATTTTAGTTCACAACTTTCGATCTATTTCTGGTAACACGTACAGCTAAATTCTACTAAATTCAGGATTTTCAATTCATCCATTAAATAGCCACTAAATGTGGACTTTTGCTAAATTCTGGAATTTTAATTCATCCATTAAACAATCACTAAAAGTGGACTTTTTCTAAATTCACGATTTTCAATTCATTCATTAAATAGTCACGAAACGTGGCCTTAGTCGACCATACCCCAGTGTGTTTGTTGTTTCTTTATTCATTCGTCTCCAAGCTGAATGCAGGTACAAATAAAAAGTTACGACCGCGTAACTGAGTTTGTGCAGGCATTTAGGAATGTTAGTTTGACAGGCAGTCCGCTAACTGCCTTTGTCTATAGCTTTCCCGCGAAGACCTACTGTTTATTCATAAGAACGAGAAAGAGCCAATCACGGGTGCACAGGAAACCCACGTGACCCGGGTACCACACAAAGATAATCTCTACTTCTATTCACTCTTTAGCCGGTCTTTGATGATACAACAGCGTCTTTAGAATTTGTCACAGCTTCGACCTCCTTCCTCCCCGCCACCTCCTTTATTATAGGCATGGGCGGTTCAGCCCCACTTCCTTCATTTGGTCTTTTTTGGTCAGCCACATACTTTCCGTGTTACCAGCTATACTTTAATAAATACATTTTAGTTCACAACTTTCGATCTATTTCTGGTAACACGTACAGCTACATTCTACTAAATTCAGGATTTTCAATTCATCCATTAAATAGCCACTAAATGTGGACTTTTGCTAAATTCACGATTTTCAATTCATTCATTAAATAGTCACGAAACGTGGCCTTAGTCGACCATACCCCAGTGTGTTTGTTGTTTCTTTATTCATTCGTCTCCAAGCTGAATGCAGGTACAAAGTGTTCTACGGTCACAAAAAACAGAATTCTTGTGTACAATTGCAAGTACAAGGCAAATGTTCTTTTAACAATAATATGAAGATATCAATGCTGTTCGACAACCAATATTTGTGCTAAAATTCCTGGCGTATTGCGCTTGACACCGACATGACAGAGAAAGTATATTCCAACCGCGTTTCAAAATATCCATTTGTGAAAGTAGTGAGGTGCAGATAAATGACTGTGCAAACCGGCGAATTTGCAATAAGTTTAGTTTGATCACGAACTCGGCCCTGTCGAAAAATTATATCATATACATTTCATACAGTTATAAAGAGAATTAGAAAACTTGTCACATAACTGTCCGCCTTTATTTTATCGCAAGGTTACTACTTCCAATTTATTGTTTTCGTCCTTGCATCTGCGTTTGGCAATCCCACCTACACAGCCCGCAGGCATCATCACCATTTAAATGTGATGAAAAGGGGTGACGGCCAATGTCGTCACCCTATTTAGGGTGATTATGATCACCCTTTTAGGGCGATGACCTAGAAATTTGCACTCATTGCTGATCACCCTTTTAAGGTGATAGCCATCACCCTTTTAAGGCTCTAACTCATCACATTTTTTGGGGTGAGGCTGTCATCACCATTTTAGGGTGATGAGTATCACCTGTGTATCTCTGTTATAAGACGTGTACCACGTGATCAGTTTATTCAAGCAAGAGATAAAAATATCGATCACTCACCCAGCGGTATATTTCATGGTAATGTCAAAACATATCATATATCAGAACGATCTATCATATTAATTAAATTTATCTTTATTAAAGTTTCGAATTTGCAAGAGAGAGAGAGAGAGAGAATTAAGGTTTAACGCAATCATACTCTACCTGTCGAAACGGGAAGATGGACAAATAGAGAGAAAAGTGTATAGTTTGTAATTTATGTAGCTCAGAAGATGGAGATGAATACCATTATTCGCTCAAATGTCCTGAAATTAAAACACTGAGAGAGAAACAGATACCATGATATTATCATCTGAAATCAACTGCATACGCCAGCTCTTCCAATTCTTTGTTAACTAAAATATGTATGTCCGCACAGAACTTAATATATATATCCAGATTAAGCTAATTAATATAGGTTAATCTTCTCCATTTTTTTTTTTTTTTCGCTTTTTTTATACATAAAAATGCCCAATATTATTTCATATCACAACAGATAAATATTTGCTAACCTATCGCGTAGTTCTTACGGAGAAATTATGTGAAGAAAATTCGACCCAAAATACATTATTCAAATATGAAGTAACTATTTCTCCCCATCAGAGTGTCCACTTTGGATATTTGGTAATGTGGTAATGTCCAGAAATCACCGTCTGGATTTCGTAATATTAAAGGTAATCAGCTCTGAATGCACTATATGCCCCAGACCTGTGAAGTGCACTTCGTATATATCCGGGATATACATTGAGCTGAATAATGCCAGATTTGTTCGCTCCAATGATAGTGATAAACACACACAAATTGGCGTGTGTTATTATGAGTAGCAGATCAATATTCGAAGGGGAACCACCCGCAACTTTCCATAAGGCAGGTGTTTCTGATCACGCGCTGGTTTACCCGCGTGTTTATTTTCTTTCTCAAGGCTAGGGTTAGAGTGACCTAGTCTATTTGGTTATCTGTCATATTCTCTTGTTTCATTTTATCACTGTACTGTGTCCTTGACGTTACACAGCCACGTAACTTCCTGGTTATCAATATTAAACAAAATGTATGAAAGCTCAATTCGGCCACTCGCGCTGTCGGCCTGTTCGTTTTACAATGAGATTCAAACGATTAATTCCGGTCAGATTCTCAACATCTCCACCTATTTAGTTTGGATGAGCGAGGGTGCGATAATGCCAGAGTGCGAACGTCGCTGAACTTATTTCCTTATTACTTATTCCCGTTTCGATATTCTAAATCGCGCTATGTGAAAGTAGTAACCTTCATAAAAATCCATATATTTCGACAACCATTATGTTTTTCACAACGCGAATGACACCATGATTCTTCCAATAAATTTTCTTCCCTGTGAATAAAAATTTGAGAAGAATCCTTCAAAATGTGTGCTATTGAGTAAATTTCTAAAGGGTCGTAGTAAAATCTGTGTACATTCCACAATATTTTACTAGCCACTTTTAGAGTGGTCTACGTATCTTCCTAATACGTTTATCTATCTTTCTGACTCATTTTTGGGTGTTTAAATTGAAGCTGCCAAACCCTCCGAGACGGCGCTAAATGGGTATTATCTGGATATTTTTTATAATTTACACCGACTCTATTTGTTGCTCCCAATCACCCAGAAATCGAATTTGTGCCACTTTTAGAGTGGCCTACATATCTTCCTAATACATTTATCTATCTTTCTAACCCATTTTGGGTGTTTAAATTGGAGCTGGCATAGGCCTACCCCCCGAGACAGCGCTAAATGGGTATTATCTGGATATTTTATACTTTACACCGACTCTATTTGTTGCTCCCAATCACCCACAAATCGAATTTGTGCCACTTTTAGAGTGGTCTACATATCTTCCTAATACATTTATCTATCTTTCTGACTCATTTTGGGGTGTTTAAATTGCAGGTGCCATACCCTCCGAGACAGCGCTAAATGTGTATTATCTCGATATGGTCAATTTACACCAACTGTATTTGTTGCTCTCAATCACACAGGAATCGAATTTGTGCAACTTTTAGAGTGGTCTACTTATCTTCCTAATACATTTATCTAGCTTTCTGACCCATTTTTGGGTGTTTAAATTGGAGCTGGCATACCCTCCGAGACAACGCTAAATGGGTATTATCTGGATATTTTTATAATTTACACCGACTCGATTTGTTGCTCCCAATCACCCAGAAATCGAATTTGTGCCACTTTTAGAGTGGTCTAGATATCTTCATAATACTTTTATCTATCCTTCTGTCTCATTCTTCGGTGTTTAAATGGGAGCTGCCATACCCTCCGTGACCGCGCTATTTGGGTATTATCTGGATATTTTTGTAATTTACACTGACTCTATTTGTTGCTCCCAATCACCCAGAGATCGAATTTGTGCCACTTTTAGAGTGGTCTAGATATCTTCCTAATACATCTATCTATCTTCCTGACCCATTTTGGGGTGTTTAAATTGGGGCTGAATACTAGTCCCATTTGGTCGTAAGAAGTCATGAACTTTTTATGTTATCTATTTTCTAACTTCGACACTAGACAGAGAATTGACGTACAGGAAGATAGATAAATGTATTAGAAAGATATGTAGACCACTCTAAAAGTGGCGCAAATTCGATTTCTGGGTGATTGGGAGCAACAAATACAGTTGGTGTAAATTGACCATATCGAGATGATATCCATTTAGCGCCGTCTCGGAGGGTATGGCAGCTCTAATTTAAACACCCAAAGATGAGCCAGAAAGATAGGTAATTGTATTAGGAAGATATGTTGACCACTCTAAAAGTGGCAAAAATCCGATTTCTGGGTGATTGGGAGCAACAAATACAGTCGGTGTAAAGTATAAAACATCCAGATAATACCCATTTAGCGCTGTCTCGGAGGGTATGGCAGCTCCAATTTAAACACTCAAAAATGAGTCAGAAAAATAGATAAATGTATTAGGAAGATATCTAGACCACTCCAAAGGTGGCTAGTAAAATATTGTGGAATGTACACAGATTTTACTACGACCATTTAGAAATGTCCTTACTAGCACACATTTTGAAGTATTATTATCAAATTTATATTCACAGCAAAGAAATTTATTGTGGAAAAATGGTCTCATTTGTGTTATGAAAGACGTAATGGTTGTCGAAATAACTCATGAAGGTTACTACTTTCACATAGCGCGATTTAGAACATCGAAACGGGAATAAGTAATAAGGAAATAACTTCCATTTCCTAGAGTGCGAGACTCTGACGAGATTTTCTCGATAGTGTCACTTGAATCTCGTCAGAACATCGTGATTTTTCTTGCATCTTAGCTGTCTTTAAAGAGTGAGAGTTTGAGATTTTAAACAAAATCTCTCACCCTCGCCCTAAAATATGCAGTAGGATGACAGTGCATGCTTGAAGGCGATGAATCACGTCAAAATTTCGCTAAAATTACTTACCTTTATCTGCTGTTTTCGAAGGGCGAAATTTTCAAACAGAATTTCGAACCCCCGTTCTCTTATGTGGCTTGGTTTGAAAATCTCTACTCTCTCGCTCTTCGAAAACAACAGAAAACATCAGGAAATAACGCGATTTTGACGAGACTCAAACGACACTATCGACTTAATCTCGTCACTATCTCATGTCCTGGCACAAGTGAGTGAGTGAGTAGGATTTAACGTCGTTTTCAACATTGTTTCAGTCATATCACGACGGTGCCTACATGTGCCAGAACACGAGAGTGTCCACAGTTCCTATTATTCTGGACACTGATCAGCCCAGCCAGTACAGCACTCGGTCACCCATCCAAGTATTGACCGAGCTCAACGCTGCTTAACTTCGGTGATCTGACGAGAACCGGTGTGCCCAACGTGATGCGCCGTACCGTTGTCCTGGCACAAGTAGGCTCCGTCGTTAAGAATGGAAAAATGTTGAAAACAACGTTAAATTCTACTTACTCACTCACTCATTCAATCGTCACTGTTGCCCTTCTATTTTGATGCAGCAATGGTGGTTGAGGGGAGGGGATGGAAAAGTGCAAGGTGGATTCCGCAATATCGTATTGTCACTCTCTTATCCTGCACAACTAAAAGGTGGATAAGGCGCACGGGCGCGACTGACATCATTTGGCTTCCATACATACGACAACCGTATAAATAATGGCAACAGGATATAGCTGTCATGTTTTAGTGTTAATATCTGACGATATAAAACTACCGTTTCGTCACTTTATGAGCGAAACTGGTTAACGGATTTGAACAAGTATTCTCGTTCAAAATACGATTCAGCCAGTTCTTTTATTCGTGTAAGGTTGTAGATATACATATCGGTACGAGGATCAAAATGAAGTATGGTATACAAATTGCTGTAGTAACCACACTTTTTCTTGTCGGAAATGTTGATGGGACATGCCCAAATACAGGGACACAAGTCGAGGAAATGGTCACGAGATGTACATCTTCATTAGTCAGATCATTATATTTTTTCAATGGCCACATTCCCTCGATATCACTGCAGACATTTTGTCACAGTTCGGCTACACGTGTAATGAACTGCCTCGAAAATATGTACGACTACTGCGCGAGAGAAAATCCTGGAGTCCGTCGAATGATTGCTAAAGTCATTGATCTGGACGCTGTTCGAAAACTCTTGAGAAAACTTTGCTAAAAACATAGATATTTTAATTGACAATGAAAAGTGTATTGGCAGAGAGACAAGAGTGTAAAAATGTGGAGCACAAAAAATTCGTGAACAAGGCCGAGTCACTGAAACTGAGGGCTTACTATTATAGAACTGCACGGACGACAGATGAACTTATCAAGGCTAGCTGTGTCTATTATGACGGATTAAACAACTGTTTGGCTCCCACTGATTGGATCCAGATTGCTTGCAGTATAAAGTTGCTGATCTGTTTGTCTCCCTTGTTGTATCAAGAATACCAGCAGGATGCATGCGATAAGCCCTCACGGTCACTCTGGACAAGATGCCGATACGTACGAGGGCTCCAGCTACCCAAATCATCTCAAAACGAAGCCGATGAGGACCTTTGGTATATTTGCAATTGTTATCGATACTTTATTACTACCGGTTGTTGTGCTCGGTCAAAGCAAAGAGCAGAACTAAAGTCGAAAACAGAAATGAAGTTCGAGTGAAAATGCTAGTGTCAATTTAAATTTCTCACCTACCTCAGTAGTAGGGAGCAGTGATCTCAGCGCGCATTTTTTGGGCACCGGGAAATTTCGCCATCTGTTGGTCAATGTTAAATCGCAACCGGGAACCCTCAAAATTACGGTAAGAGAGGTAACTCTTGATGCCCGTGAAGATTTTTGACATATTCCTGGTTATCTCCCCTGATTCGCACATTTGCATCTATACGGGGAATGCCTGTATGGGAATACGGGCCTATATTCCTCCGCGGTAATGCGGTCTGGCGGTGATGCGGTCGCGGAAAACAGCTTCCGCGGAGAAAAGTAGTCCCCAGACTTCAAATACGCTGCATGGTCCGATTGGGTCGTATGAGGTATCAATGTGAAGCATTCGTGAAGGGGAATCTGATGGGCTAGGTGTGGGGTTGAAATATCGTCATTCTGCGCATGCGCCGTGGACAAAGGGTATGGAAATAGACGTTTTGGGGTCTAGGTGGGCCACTCATGGACCGATGGGTCGAGTGAGGTATCATTGTGAAGCCTATGTGAGGGGACATCCCACTGGGTGGATGTGTGGTCGGAATATCGTCATTCTGCGCATGCGCAATAGACAAATAGTATGAAAATAGACGTTTTGGGATTTGGTGAGCCACTAATGAGCCGATGGAGTTGAGTGAGGTATCACTGTGAAGACTATGTGAGAGGGGCATCCGGTTGGACTAGTGTCTCGGCCGTTGTCAACATTCTGCGCATGCGCAGACAGGGAATTCTGGGAAAAGGGTGTGGAAATAGACGTTTTAGGGTTTAGGTGAGCCCCTAATGATCCTATGGTGTCGTATGAGGTCTTATTTTGAAGCTGTCGTGAGGGAGCACCCGCCTGGGCTAGTGTGTCAGTGGTTGTTAATAGTCTGCGCATCCGCAGTCTGGCCGTAGTATAGAAATAGACGAGTTGGGGTTTAGGTGGGCCACTTTTGGACCGATTGGATCGAGTGAGGTATCAATGTAAAGCATACGTGAGGGAGTATCCAACGGGCGGGGTGCGACGTGGAACTGACGTCATTCTGCGCATGCGCAGTAGAGAAAGTGTATGGAAATAGACGTTCTGGGGCCTAGGCGAGCCACTAATGGGCCGATGGAGTCGAGTGAGGTATCCATGTGAAGACTATGTGAGGAAGCAACCGCCTGGAGTAGTGTCTCGGCCGTTGTCCACATTCTGCGCATGCGCAGGCAGGGAATTGTGGGAAACGGGTGTGGAAATAGACATTTTTGCGGTCTAGGTGGGCCACTCATGGTCCGATGGAGTCGAGTGAGGTATCAAAGTGAAAGCATTCGTGAAGAGGCATCCTGTCATGGATGGGTGCATGTAAAATTAGGGGTATGACGTCATTTCCGGTTTGGGTGAATGGGGCGTGACTTTGGAACATGATAGGACATGTACTGACCTGTCTGTGGGGGTTTTCCCGCCAGAATTTCGCTGACGTCCGCGCCTGCATCCGGGTATGCTTGAGGGTCTGTGTGAATGGGGTGTGACCTGGGAACACGATAGGAATGCGCGGGTTCTCCGGCCGCACGCGCGCGCGCGCGTCATCACCGGCAGTGCGCGGATGAATGTCGGGTCAAAGGTCACATCCCGGTCTAAGGTCTCCCTTTCGGCAAGATTCGGTAACAATGTTGCGGCATCGATATACAGAGCTTGAACCCAATTGTAGAGGAGGATTGTAAATTTATCTGGGGAGGATGGGCAGTTCCATTTGGACCAATCAGCGGTCGAGAAAAAGAGCCAATGAGCGATCGATAAAAGAACCAATGGACGGGTACTAGAATTTCGCTCACGTCTGCGCCTACATCCGGGTACTGGGATGCTTTCGCCTACGTTCGCGCCTACATCCGGGTTCTTGTACACTCGGGTAATGTTTTCTGGACATGGAAGGGTTACCTTTGGCCCCATTCTAGGCCACTGATTGGCTAATACGGTGTTCAAAGCCAGTTTCATGCATTATGCTCATATAGAAAACACACAAGACAGGTTTTTGGTGAGATCTCATTTTTTTATTCAGCAACAACAACAACGTGAGAACAACCACGTGAAAACTGAAGCCCAGAACAGGGGGCTTGTACATTGAAAGAACTGAAGCCCAGAACAGGGGGCTTGTAAACTTAAGCCCAGAACAGGGGTCTTGTACATTGAAAGAACTTAAGCCCAGAACGGGGCTTGTACATTGAAATGATGGACGGCCCAGTCATATACGAGTACATCGCGGTCCTCGGCCTTGAGGTACTCATCAAACATCTGTACGATGGTAGATAAGGTTCTGCCCCGGCATCGATGGTACAAGTAAAACAAGCAATATTGTCCGCACACGCTACTGGTCAGCCTTTGCAACGTTTGACTGTTCCAACACCACGTCTCTGTGCCTTGATCCACGAAGTCTGTTCAATCGGGATGGAGGGGTGGCAGGCCGTACGGGTCAAAGTATTCGCCCTGCTGTTCTGTCAAGTACACGCCCACCCAATGTTCACCGGGCCGATCCATCGGGTCCGTGTTGAGAACGTAAGCAGCAGGATACATACGGTCTAATGGGAACACATCTCGGGCGAACACCCCTTGAAAGACCATACGTGTCTCTGGGTCATTCCCCAGCACGATGGTTATCTGGTCTGTATCCATGTTAGGTGGAGAAGTCACACAAGACGTTGCGCGCCTTGTCCACTTGAATGATGTTGTCAAACTCGGCGTAGCAGATCACATTGACGGTGGTCCCGAGGGCTCGTGCAAAGTGGATTTCCAACCGTAAATTGCCTTGCTTGGCGAGGGCCAGCTGATGGTCGTTCTCTAAGGTGGGGGTCAGATCGAAACAGAACAACGTGTATCCGTTCGCGTAGTTCTCCCGACTGATCATATTCCCTTCGTCCTGGTTGATTTGACCGGTGGCTGTAAACAGGCTCTGATAGGCTCGAATGAAATTCCTGCGCCCAAAGTTCGGTGTTAAGGCCATGGCTGGGACCTGTTGTCCATCCACATGCAGGGCCACAATATTGATGCCGAAATATTTAAAGTCAAACGGGTTCTCTGGGTAGGCTCCGCTGAAACAGGCCAGGATCAATCGCTTGGGTAGTTCCCCCAGGAACAGGTTTTCTTCGTTGGCGCTCATATTTCCAGCAAGCACAGAGAACACTTTGGTTTGCACACGTCGGATAGGGTACTGGGCTGGTTTTTGTTTCCAAGGCTTTCACGTGTCCCAATTGAACGGCTGGATTCGGTTACACTTTTCGGACAATCTTATAGTCGGCTGCATGCCCGTCTACGTTAGGGCGAAGGTCGGAGGCGCCCGTATCAGTCGGATTTTGATGGGGGTCTTGTTCAAGAGGTACCGGTCTTGCATGAACATGTCTGCGTGTAGTCGACCCATCAGACCACCGAGGCGCCGTTCGCAGTGAAAGCCTTCCGTTTGTTATATCCTTCATTGTCCACCGTGTCCATGTGATCGGCTGTGTCCTGGTAGAATAAAGCGGCTGTCAGTTGAGATTTTTTAGCCTCTCGTCCATGCGACAAGAGCGTCTCGATGTAGGCTCGATAGGGGTACGTGTTGGTCGAGTCACTGATGAGTTTGTCGCTGAGAAATATATCCACCTGTTGAAACATCGAGAGCAGCCAGAGATTCGTCGGGCCCACCGTTGCAGCTTGGATGATTCTGGAGCCATCCCCATTGACGATCTTGGCTTTCACATACAAGTATTTATGGGCTAAATTCACATAGGCCGTATCCGCATTACTGATGGTGAACTCGATGGGCCCTGTTTCGTTGATGCTGGAGAGCGGGAGATGCTCCACCCATAATCCTTGTTCGGCAATGGTCTATGTGGGCGAGACGGTCCACAAATCAAATTCACTGTAGGTGGAGGGGCAGGACTCTGCGTGGATCAAGGACATGTTTAAGAAAAGATATCCAGGGTCTTCGATGTGCGTCGTCGCTGGGTCGGTCGTCGACTGGTGGGCGGTCTCGGTGGTGCAGGTCTTTTATTCCCTACGGTGCGTTGTGCTTTGGCGACCAAGACGCCTCCCGCTTCTTTGGTCCGCCGTTTCAAGGCTTCTTTGGGTGACGTACCCCCCAAGACATCACCGGCCACTTGAAGTCCACTCCGTACCGCTTGTTTGCCGATCGCTTTCACCCCACGCGTCACCAAAGGTAGGAACGTTTTAACGATGCTCCCGAGTATGTTCCCCAGCCCATGTCCTCGTTGCATGCGTGCACCACTAAAGACGGGAAGCCCACCCCCGGCCTGTTGGGCATAATAGTCCATATAGCTGCGTGCATCGCACTCGTAAGGGACCTTCATTATACAAAATGGGGAGCACGTGCTTGTCGAAAATGAAGTGTCAGCACCACTTTCCCTCGTTCGAATGCCACAGGTCGTCCCGTGTCAACTCTTATATCCACCGTGATAGTGTTGATGTCGGTTTGTCGTGCGGGTAGGTAGAGCATGTGAGTGAAACTGTGGGTGACTTGATCTCCATACGTCTTTTGAATGGGGACCACCCGTAACAGAGGTGTGTTGATATCGCGCACGATGTGGTTGTCGACTACGTTCGAGTAGACGTAGAGTCCGTACATACCCGACTTCATATCCATCGGGGTCTGCCCATGGTCCTCGGATGGACCCGTGTAGGTCGCGTGAGCGAGACCCAGCATTTGCTGTAGGATAGGACTCAGTACGACACTCACGTTGGCGGTGAGGAAGCTGTGGGTGGTACCCCTGGTAATGGTAGCTGTTGGAGCGGTGCTGAGGTAGGCAGTGTGTCACGTGGTGGTGGTGGTGGTGGGGCTGGGGTAGAGAGGGTTTTGTATTGGTCCATGAACGTCATGTACCGTTGAAGCGTCTCATTGTACCGTTGTACTTTCTCACTGTCGCTTAACCCCGGTCTCTGTAAGATCTGTTGCATCTCTCCATCGAGGGTGTTTATGGTCTTCGCCGTAGGTGGGACTGGGTTGGGCGATTGGAGGTATTGAAAGAACTGTGGTTCGACGAGGACCATTTTTTCGTGTGGTTCATTGTCGGCCGAAGAGTCCACCCAATACTGGACCCAACACGGAAGCGGCCAACGGTGCTAAGATGGCCCCGAGAAAGCCGCCTTTTTGTAACACCTTTTTCTTTTGTGTTTGAGGGATCCGCTTCTGGACTAGGGTTCGGAGACCTGTCTTATGCTTGGCCAAGTTGGTCTTCTGAGCCGGAGTCAGTGGTACGTTGCCTTTTAACAGGTTGTACCCGATCTCGCACAGACAGCGTACAAGGTCAGGATCCGCACCGCGTACAATGGTTCGGACCAACTCGGGTGGGGCCGTCTTCAATACACGGAGCGTCGGAGCGTGCTTCCGTACTCGCGCAGACATCATGTACAACTAATGCTAGAACCCACAACTCTGCTCTTTTTATCTACTTCAGAGAACAGAGACAAAGTCAACCATGCTGTGGTATTAATTCTTTTTTATTATCCCCATCATCAAACACACAAACACACCAGCTGGGGGCGCCACTGTGGATGTGTTTACATTATTTTTGCATGTACACGTGGTGGGTCTCTCCGGGAAAGATGCCGGTCCGTAGTCGAAGGTGGTCGGGGTGGCTTGCTTGAGGTCGAAGAGCATATACCCGTGCTGAGGGGTTGTGGCATCTTTAAAGGCTTCCAACGCAAACGGTGTGCGTCCGGGATACATCTATCTCGCCAGGTGCAGCAGTTGAGTGGTATCTCTCGTGTTTTTGAAGACCACCAGGTAGTGGGCATTTAAGCTGATGTTCCGATGTTCTTTGTTTTTACTGAACAGATTCTGCACAATGTAGATGATGCTGAGCCGTCGATGATGGCTGCCTTTGGTAAAGAGTTGGGTGACCCGCGCATCCGTCTCCGCCATGAGATCATTCAGAACCACCAAGGTGTCGGGTTCCAAATCGGCCAGGTTGGGTAGGCCTCCCACGAAGTGATGTGGGGCATTGCTGCATACGCTGCCTCCCATTCTCCGTAACACCACACGACTCGGGAAATGAGTGGGGTGATCATACTGTCGGCGTGTTGAAGGAGCTTCCTGACGAAGTGCGTTTTGCCGGAGCCCGTCTGTCCTGCGATGACGCAAGTGAAGGGATGCTGCCACCGAGGGTCCATGATTCGAGCTGTATGCGCTGTCGTGGTAACCCGCTCTTGTAAATTTGGTACGAGTGAACTGGAGTGGTGGTGGTGGGTACAACGTCGGTCGTCGTTGTCTGTTCACTGCGAGTGGTGATGGTGGTGGGTACAACGTCGATCGTCGTTGTCTGTTCACTGCGAGGGATGAAATCCGGTGGGTTTTCAGACGTAGTGGGTGTACTTGGTGTAGGTGTGGAGCTTGGTGTGGAGCTCGATGGGGCTTGTACACAGGGTGTGGTGGTGACTGAGCTCGATACGGGGTTGACTGCTGCTATCAGTAGACCGGTTTCACTGATGGCTGGTGTTCTCAGTTGGTTAAGTAACGTGCTGACATAGGCTACGTCGTAAAACACACCTCCGTACAACACACTCAGCAGGGTTAGCAGTATCACCACAAAGCCCACTTGCGCTTTGCGCGTTTCGGGAGACGCTGTGTTAAGAGTCAGCTGCTGTTTGTCCATAGCACTTTTGGTCGGACGTGGAATGAAAGATGACGGCAGTGGTGTCTGGCTTTATAGTCGTTTCACCTGGTTGGCAGCGACCCAGGAATTGAAGGAACTGGGCCAGCCTTGCCATTTGACGAAATGAAACAGTTTTGCCACGTCGACGTTCCGTTTTCAAAATCTGCTCCACCTTGTAGTAGTCTTACTGTGTTTTTATGACAGGCTGTAATTCCGTCTCGTAAAACGTCCCTAGCAACGGTTCCCCTTGAAGATCTTCCAGTTCATAGACTCGCTGCTGTCGGGGTAGGCGCCGTTTAATCAGGAAGTGCTCATCGCTCCAGTTGGGCAAGTAACTTTTCTCAAATTGACCTTTCACTTTACTGATCCGTACAGGGTCCCCGACCTTGTACACCTCCTTCGTCGTTCGCTGCGATTGCCTGGGGTACAAGACACGGCGGACTTGGGCTTCATTGCGTTGGGTCACGGTAATGGGGGCTCTCTCTATACTCCGGTGATAGGCTCGATTGTAACCACTCACAAGTTTCGGGAGAACATCGATGTACCACCTTGTATTCTTATAGGTGAAATATTTATACATGCGGCCTTTGAATGTCCTGTTGAACCTTTCCACCACGGAAGCCTTGGTCTCGTTGTACGTATGGAAGAAAAACACCTTCTGGGATTTCAGAAACTGTTGGAACGGTCTGTTGAGGAATTCCGTGCCTTCGTCGGTTTGCAAATACAAAGGCTTGCGCCCGGTCTTGAAGATGTCTTTGAACGCCGCTATGAGATTCGCCCCCGTTTTCGTCCGGATGAGTACCACCCACGCATACTTCGATAGGATATCGATGCACGTCAAGATATACCGATTCCCATCGTTGTGTTTGGCAAAGGCGCTCATATCGACCAAATCCGTTTGCCACTGGCCATCTATTCCTCCCACGATGACCCGGTTCCGTAGAAAATGGCGACGGACAGATCGATGTAAGGTATAGGTGTCTTGTTTTCTTAACCAATCTCGGACTTGGGCACGTTGTATCCCCTGGGGTTTGGCCGCTCGATAGAGAGCCGCCAATGCACTATAGGCCGCCGGACTGTCGGGACTGTAGTATAAGTTATCCAACACCTTCTCCCAGCGCTTCATGGTGACAAATGATGATGGATCCTGGCTCTATCGTTTATTTATAACGGGTATATCTTGGGGCCGGAGTTTCTTTCTGATTTTCTTCGTTGGCTTCCACAGTGTCCATGGTAAATGACCAGTCCAACTCGTCTGATGACCGCTTGATAAGCACTTGATCCACATCTACCACGGCATCTTCCAATGCAGACCATAGATCAGGGTGAAGGGTAAAATGCACTGTACCCCATCTAGCCGAGCCAATTGAGCAAAGAAAGGGCCGCGTCGGATGTACACATCGTGACACAAGTGGATGAGGTCGCCGTCCAGTTCACCAGACAACACCCGTTTGAATTTGGTCCAGCCCTCCCGGGACAGACGAATGTGGGCCGGGCACGGTTGAGTAGGGTCCGCATCACAGATGTCTCCCACCTCCTCCATGATATCGACCTTATCCGCATAAACGTGCAGGAAAACCTCGGGGGTCAAGCTGAGGTACGCCAGTATTGTATGCTCCGTCATGGTCAGTACGTGTATGGTAGCAGATTTGACTGTCTCTCGTATTTATAGGGAGAACCTCGTGAGATCAAAGGATCCGGTGGTCAAAGTCTAGCCGGGTAATCAATGGCATCGCCAATAAACATTTGTTCATTGGGTTCTGCCGCCGCTTCTCTCAGGGCACGAGCCCACTCCAACTCGTCTGATGACCGCTCGTCCGGTGTAAACAGCTGGTCCACGATAGGCACCACTTTCTCGAATGCTGTCCACAGATCGGGGTCTAGGATGAAGCCTCGCGTAAGGTAGCGGCCCAGGCGTGGGAAGGAGGGTCCACGGTGTACGTAGATGGCATTGTCTATGTGGGTGAGGTGTCCGTCGAGCTCGCCGCTCAACACCCGTTTAAATTTGGTCCAGCCGTCACGGTGTAGCGTAACCGTATTCGATACGGTCTCAGCGCGCGACCAGCAAACATATCCACGGTCTTCCACGAGGGTGACTTTATCTTCATAGACGTGTAACCCCACCCGGGGTGTAATGGGAAGGATGGCTCGTAGAACTGGTGACATGGTTGACCCAATGACGATCGGTGAATGACGCACACTGTGTCTGACCCTCGTATTTATAGTCGGGTGCCACTGTCAATGCCACAGCGCCAGGGTCAATAGGGCACAGACCATGACTAGGCCAACCAGCCGTCGCTGATTCCGGCGTGAGCGCTCGTGGTCCATAGCCCAAGCATCAAGGATGGCCAAGTCCAGTAGTGGTGAGTGATGGCAGACCTCTCCATCGAGTGCACTCTGTCGGCGACCGCTTCTGTGAACTCGTTCAGGATCTGGCGTCGCCCCTCGTTGTCGTCGCCATCTGAAAACATGGACCGAACCACTGCTCGGTAACCCGTGAGTGAATTAACCACGGTCGCATGCTGTAGAATGCGAGTCGCATAGGGACGGGTGTCCGTCATGGCTGTGAAACCGTAGGAATGAAGGTGTAGGATCCAGAGACGTGTTTTATAGACCATGTCACACATGCGCGCCTAGACGTAACTCTACGGGTGTAGTCCGTGATACGTACTATTCTGATGGGTTAGTCCAAAAAAGAGAGCAACAACAACACAGAGTACAGATCAATCCTTTTATTATGCGTGAAGGGGGCGTAACCTGTGAACATGATAGGACATGTACTGACCTGTCTGTGGGGGTTTTCCACAATGTCGTTCACCTTCGTGTCTTTTCGGGTACGTCCGTGTCTTTTCGGTGAAGTTCGTGTCTTTTCGGTGACGTCCGTGTCTTTTCGGTGACGTCCGTGTCTTTTCGGTAACGTCCGTGTCTTTTCGGGTATGTATGAGGGTCTTGAGGGGGGCGACTGTATGTGGCGAATTGTATGTGTTTTTCTCGGTGACGTCCGTGTCTATCATCCGGGCACTTCACGTCTGCGCCTGCATTGGGGTATGTATGAGGGACTTCATGCGCGCGCGCTGCGGTTTCACCCACGCACTTCCGGTGATGCCGCGCACTTCCGGATCACGCGCGCGCGCGCTGCGGCCGGACCGGACCGGCCCGGGCCGGGAAAAACCCCACGGACAGGTCAGTACATGCATTGCTATCATGTTCCCAGGTCACACCCCATTCGCACAGACCCTCATGCATACCCGGATGCAGGCGCAGACGTCAGCGAAATTCTGGCGGGAAAACCCCCCACAGATAGGTCAGTACATGTCCATTCATGTTCCAAGGTCACGTCCCATTCACCCAAAACGGAAGTGACGTCGTACCCCTAATTTTACATGCACCCATCCATGACAGGATGCCTCTTCACGAATGCTTCACTTTGATACCTCACTCGACCCCATCGGACCATGAGTGGTCCACCTAGACCGCAAAAACGTCTATTTCCACACCCGTTTCCCACAATTCCGTCTGCGCATGCGCAGAATGTGGACAACGGCCGAGACACTACTCCAGGCGGTTGCTCCCTCACATAGGCTTCACATGGATACCTCACTCGACTCCATCGGCCCATTAGTGCCTCGCATAGGCCCCAGAACGTCTATTTCCATACACTTTCTCTACTGCGCATGCGCAGAATGACGTCAGTTCCACGTCGCACCCAGCCCGTTGGATACTCCCTCACGTATGCTTTACATTGATTCCTCACTCGATCCAATCGGCCCAATAGTCGCCCACCTAAACCCAACACGTCTATTTCTACACTACGGCCAGACTGCGCATGCGCAGATTATTAACAACGAACGACACACTAGCCCAGGCGGATGCTCCCGCACGACAGCTTCAAAATAAGACCTCATGCGACACCATAGGATCATTAAGGGTTCACCTAAACCCTAAAACGTCTATTTCCACACCCTTTTCCCAGAATTCCCTGTCTGCGCATGCGCAGAATGTTGACAAAGGCCGAGACACTAGTCCAACCGGATGCCCCCTCACATAGGCTTCACAGTGATACCTCACTCAACTCCATCGGTTCATTAGTGGCTCACCTAGATCCCAAAACGTCTATTTTCATACTCTTTGTCTATGGCGCATGCGCAGAATGACGATATTTCAACCCCACACCAAGTCCGTCGGATGCCCCCTCACATAGGCTTCACATTGATACCTCATACGACCCCATAGGTCCATTAGTGGCCCACCTAGATCCAAAAACGTCTATTTCCATACCCTTTGTCCACCGCGCATGCGCAGAATGACGATATTTCAACCCCACACCTAGCCCATCAGATGCCCCTTCACGAATGCTTCACATTGATACCTCATACGACCCAATCGGACCATGCAGCGTATTTGATATCTGGGGACTACTTTTTCTCCGAGGAAGCTGTTTTGCGCGACCGCATCACCGCTAGACCGCATTACCGCGGAGGAATATAGGCCCGTATTCCCATACAGGCATTCCCCGCATAGATGCAAATGTGCGAATCAGGGGAGATAACCAGGAATATATCAAAAATCATCGCGGGCATCAAGAGTTACCTCCCTTACCGTAATTTTGAGGGTTCCCGGTTGCGATTTAACATGGATCAATAGATGGCGAAATTTCCAGGTGCCCCAAAAATGCGCGCTGAAATCACGGTTCCCTACTACTCACCTCAAAGTTGTATAACATGGCAAGACAATGCTATAATTAAAAGATTGTAAAAATATAACATAATGGAGTTGCGAGCTGAAAAGGGGTCGTCTCCGATGCAGTCTATAGGGTTGAACGTCTATTTCGCGGTGTTCCACTGAAACGGCTGAAACCTGATGTTTTATACTACTTCTGTCCTGTGGTGCAATGTACATCCATGACAACTGAAGTACATGTCACGCGACAAATATATGTAGGTTCATTGTTTTGGTGGGACATTTAAGCCGTACGACGTCGGGCATTACAGCTTAGTTTCTCTGGATATTCTTGCATTTACCAGGTTACCCCATATTGAGATGTTTACTCCATCCGACGAACACGACGCTCATCTATTAACATCTGCTGAGTTGTTTGAGCTCATCTGTCATCACAGCTCCCGAGCTTCCGGATCACCCGCGCGCGCGCGCTGCGGCCGGGGCGGGCCGGGCCGGGCCGGGCCGGGAAAAACCCCACAGACAGGTCAGTACATGCATTCCTATCATGTTCCCAGGTCACACCCCATTCACCCAGACCCTCATGCATACCCGGATGCAGGCGCAGACGTCAGCGAAATTCTGGCGGGAAAACCCCCACAGACAGGTCAGTACATGTCCTATCATGTTCCAAGGTCACGCCCCATTCACCCAAACCGGAAGTGACGTCATACCCCTAATTTTACATGCACCCATCCATGACTGGATGCCTCTCCACGAATGCTTCACTTTGATACCTCACTCGACTCCATCGGACCATGAGTGGCCCACCTAGACCGCAAAAACGTCTATTTCCACACCCGTTTCCCACAATTCCCTGTCTGCGCATGCGCAGAATGTGGACAACGGCCGAGACACTACTCCAGGCGGTTGCTCCCTCACATAGGCTTCACATGGATACCTCACTCGACTCCATCGGCCCATTAGTGCCTCGCATAGGCCCCAGAACGTCTATTTCCATACACTTTCTCTACTGCGCATGCGCAGAATGACGTCAGTTCCACGTCGCACCCAGCCCGTTGGATACTCCCTCACGTATGCTTTACATTGATTCCTCACTCGATCCAATCGGCCCAATAGTGGCCCACCTAAACCCCAACACGTCTATTTCTACACTACCGCCAGACTGCGCATGCGCAGACTATTAACAACGAACGACACACTAGCCCAGGCGGATGCTCCCGCACGACAGCTTCAAAATAAGACCTCATGCGACACCATAGGATCATTAAGGGCTCACCTAAACCCTAAAACGTCTATTTCCACACCCTTTTTCCAGAATTCCCTGTCTGCGCATGCGCAGAATGTAGACAAAGGCCGGGACACTAGTCCAATCCGATGCCCCCTCACATAGGCTTCACAGTGATACCTCACTCAACTCCATCGGCTCATTAGTGGCTCACCTAGATCCCAAAACGTCTATTTTCATACTCTTTGTCTATGGCGCATGCGCAGAAATACGTTATTTCAACCCCACACCAAGCCCGTCGGATGCCCCCTCACATAGGCTTCACATTGATACCTCATACGACCCCATAGGTCCATTAGTGGCCCACCTAGATCCAAAAACGTCTATTTCCATACACTTTGTCCACCGCGCATGCGCAGAATGACGATATTTCAACCCCATACCTAGCCCATCAGATGCCCCTTCACGAATGCTT
Source organism: Hanleya hanleyi (assembly GCA_036873755.1). NCBI lineage: Eukaryota > Metazoa > Mollusca > Polyplacophora > Lepidopleurida > Hanleyidae > Hanleya > Hanleya hanleyi. Next base: position 53,227 of record JAVTVY010011611.1, read on the forward strand.
CACATTGATACCTCATACGACCCAATCGGACCATGCAGCGTATTTGATGTCTGGGGACTACTTTTTCTCCGCGGAAGCTGTTTTGCGCGACCGTATCACCGCTAGACCGCATTACCGCGGAGGAATATAGGCCCGTATTCCCATACAGGCATTCCCCGTATAGATGCAAATGTGCGAATCAGGGGAGATAACCAGGAATATATCAAAAGTCATCGCGGGCATCAAGAGTTACCTCCCTTACCGTGATTTTGAGGGTTCCCGGTTGCGATTTAACATGGACCAATAGATGGCGAAATTTCCTGGTGCCCCAAAAATGCGCGCTGAAATCACGGCTCCCTACTACTCACCTCAAAGTTGTATAACATGGCAAGACAATGCTATAATTAAAAGATTGTAAAAATATAACATAATGGAGTTGCGAGCTGAAAAGGGGTCGTCTCCGATGCAGTCTATAGGGTTGAACGTCTATTTCGCGGTGTTCCACTAAAACGGCTGAAACCTGATGTTTTATACTACTTCTGTCCTGTGGTGCAATGTACATCCATGACAACTGAAGTACATGTAACGCGACAAATATATGTAGGTTCATTGTTTTGGTGGGACATTTAAGCCGTACGACGTCGGGCATTACAGCTTAGTTTCTCTGGATATTCTTGCATTTACCAGGTTACCCCATATTGAGATGTTTACTCCATCCGACGAACACGACGCTCATCTATTAACATCTGCTGAGTTGTTTGAGCTCATCTGTCATCACAGCTCCCGAGCTTCCGGATCACCCCCGCGCGCGCGCTGCGGCCGGAGCGGGCCGGGCCGGGCCGGGCAGGAAAAAACCCCACAGACAGGTCAGCACATGCATTCCTATCATGTTCCCAGGTCACACCCCATTCACACAGACCCTCATGCATACCCGGATGCAGGCGCAGACGTCAGCGACATTCTGGCGGGAAAACCCCCACAGACAGGTCAGTACATGTCCTATCATGTTCCAAGGTCACGCCCCATTCACCCAAACCGGAAGTGACGTCATACCCCTAATTTTACATGCACCCATCCATGACTGGATGCCTCTTCACGAATGCTTCACTTTGATACCTCACTCGACTCCATCGGACCATGAGTGGCCCACCTAGACCGCAAAAACGTCTATTTCCACACCCGTTTCCCACAATTCCCTGTCTGCGCATGCGCAGAATGTGGACAACGGCCAAGACACTACTCCAGGCGGTTGCTCCCTCACATAGGCTTCACATGGATACCTCACTCGACTCCATTGGCCCATTAGTGGCTCGCATAGGCCCCAGAACGTCTATTTCCATACACTTTCTCTACCGCGCATGCGCAGAATGACGTCAGTTCCACGTCGCACCCAGCCCGTTGGATACTCCCTCACGTATGCTTTACATTGATTCCTCACTCGATCCAATCGGCCCAATAGTGGCCCACCTCACCCGAACACGTCTATTTCTATACTACGGCCAGACTGCGCATGCGCAGACTATTAACAACGAACGACACACTAGTCCAGGCGGATGCTCCCGTACGACAGCTTCAAAATAAGACCTCATGCGACACCATAGGATCATTAAGGGCTCACCTAAACCCTAAAACGTCTATTTCCACACCCTTTTCCCAGAATTCCCTGTCTGCGCATGCGCAGAATGTTGACAAAGGCCGAGACACTAGTCCAATCCGATGTCCCCTGACATAGGCTTCACAGTGATACCTCACTCAACTCCATCGGTTCATTAGTGGCTCACCTAGATCCCAAAACGTCTATTTTCATACTCTTTGTCTATGGCGCATGCGCAGAATGACGATATTTCAACCCCACACCAAGCCCGTCGGATGTCCCCTCACATAGGCTTCACATTGATACCTCATAGGACCCCATAGGTCCATTAGTGGCCCACCTAGATCCCAAAACGTCTATTTCCATGCCCTTTGTCCACCGCGCATGCGCAGAATGACGATATTTCAACCCCACACCTAGCCCGTCAGATGCCCCTTCACGAATGCTTCACATTGATACCTCATACGACCCAATCGGACCATGCAGCGTATTTGATGTCTGGGGACTACTTTTTCTCCGCGGAAGCTGTTTTCCGCGACCGCATCACCGCTAGACCGCATTTACCGCGGAGGAATATAGGCCCGTATTCCCATACAGGCATTCCCCGTATAGATGCACATGTGCGAATCAGGGGAGATAACCAGGAATATATCAAAAATCATCGCGGGCATCAAGAGTTACCTCCCTCACCGTAATTTTGAGGGTTCCCGGTTGCGATTTAATATGGACCAATAGATGGCGAAATTTTCCGGTGCCCAAAAAATGCGCGCTGAAATCACGGCTCCCTACTACTCACCTCAAAGTTATATAACATGGCAAGACAATGCTATAATTAAAAGATTGTAAAAATATAACAGTATTTAGCACTCTTGATGGTGAGGTGTTCAAATAGAATTGCTCAGCTTTTATGCTCATGCGGCTTGTGTTGGAGGAAGTTGCAATGTTCAGTCACAGGCAGGGTTGCAAGACCATATGTTCATAAGTTCACATGCAAATATTCTTCCAAAGCCAAAGGAAAGATTTGGACAAAATTGGAGAATTAAAACACATTTGTGACGCCACTCTATTGTCCCGGTACTTTTCTTGAGGAATGGAGAGTTACTCGGACATTCCCCTCTTCGGAATGGAGATGTATTAGAATATTCAGTACGTTTGGTTTTGTCGTGATAACGCATATATAGGACATAAGAATACTAAGCTATGAGGGAAGTTGTCCAATGATTCAGGTTCCGCTGTGATAATATGCTTGTTAAACGTTTATATACATGCCAGATACACAGGCCACTTTAATGATGGGATTAGTGATTTGCATATATTATCATAATGGAGTTGCAAGCTGAAAAGGGGTCGTCTCCGATGCAGTCTATAGGGTTGAACGTGTATTTCGTGGTGTTCCACTGAAACGGCTGAAACCTGATGTTTTATACTACTTCTGTCCTGTGGTGCAATGTACATCCATGACAACTGAAGTACATG